>KN883055.1:73447-87407 GCA_000934455.1 Apostichopus parvimensis
AGGTTATTATACTTACGCTTGCAGGTGGGAAAGTCATAGTAACCTTCATTGCACTCCCCGCAATCTGGTCCAGTGAACCGAGGTCGACATTCACACTGTCCTGTGATTGGAGCACAGTTGCCAGTGGAGAAGTAAGGATCACAATCACACGCTGAAATATTTGAAATCCAAAACAAATAATTAACACTTTGTGTGACCATGGAGGGGATAAGTTTTCAATAGTCTCAGGTTAAAGTCTCAATACCTGTTTGCTGCTGAATTTCGGAAAACAAACTTCCGAAGTAGATTCAATGTTTCTTATTCTAAATGCACTCTGACCAGGTGGGTTTAATGGAGAAAACCTGTCGCAATCGAAAGAAAGTAATTATTTTCTGTTGCACTTATGGCGCTAACGATTTACCGTAAAATCACTGCGACCGCCCATGTCATCATGTTCATTACACAAATGTAAACAATATAGTCTACACATGCGGCCCGATCAAGATTTTAACGCAGTCCTATACTCGTATGATCATCCATTTTTTTTCAATTGATACGAAAATTGCATAAACCAGTGTCATTTTCACTGAGCTTTTAGTGCGGTAAGCTTGAAAGGTCAAAGTTTAAGTTTGACAAACACATAGTGAGACATTAACTCCATCAGCAACCAATCCCCATCCCCTCACCCCCCCCCCATTGCTCCCCTACCTTTTTATCCCTTTCTTTGGAACACAATTGTGTTAAAAACAACAGAAATACAGCAAAAATAAATGTTAAATCAACTTGAGAATTTTTTGACAGGTGAGAGCAATTACTCCAGATACTGAGAATGGATCACATCGGGATACCCAGACATAGATGAAATCAGTGATTTGATGCACTGTGGAATTCAATTTAATCGGATAATCAAAGCCAGTTTCTCTTTCGTTTGCAAAACAGTGGAAATACTGCACTGAGAGGGTATAACTTCTATGACTGTTAGTCAACAAAATGAAAAGAAGTAAATTTAATCTGGTAACAAGATCTAGATTCAATCAGTAATGGGTGATGAATAAAGGTCTAGTGAAGCATTTTGAAATCTCTAGGGTTGAATGACTCATTCCTTAGGTTACATATTGGATCTGCCTCATGCAAGGATAAGTATGGTAAGGATTATAAACAGGTACGTCAATAACAACACTAGACCTAGACTATAGAAGTATGCCTGCAGTATGGTAAGAACAGACATAAGCCTTGTAGGTCTGCATGTATCCTTATAAGAAACAGACCTAACCCAACAGTTCTGCCTGCAGTATGGTGAACACAGACCTAAGCCGTGTAGGTCTGCATATAATATTGTCATAACAGACCTAACCCTACAATTCTGCATGCAGTTTCTTGTTCACAACAGACCTTGTTAACATTGTTTACTTCTTTAATATTTAAGCAAAATAAAATAGGTCATATGACAACTGTTTCACATTTTTATGACTAGTCAGATAGTTTCCTGCTTTTAGTCTATTTTTTCATCCTTAGATGTTGACATACCGGTTGTTGGGTTTGATTGAAACTAAAGATTGACACTCATATAGGTTTACATCAAACTCACCTTCACAGACAGATGAAGATTCCAGAGCTTGGTTACCGAGGCGAAAGTAACCATCTTCACATAGCTCACAGTTTACACCAGCAGTATTATGTTGGCAGTCAATACAAACCCCGCCGCCATCGTACCGGCCAGAAATATCCAAGGAGAGACGATTCCTGGAAACTTCTTCATCATAATAGCAATCACTCGAGTGCTCATGACAGTTACAGGCTGCAAGAAAAGATAAACATTATTGCACCTTTGGCTAGCCATGAGAGACAAGATTCACTATAGATTATCCTTTCAGGGCATATAAGTCAAGATCATGTAATAACTTCATATAGATTGGCAAATAGACCTGTAGAAAACATTGCATGTTGAGAACATTATTCACAGAGAGACAATATTATCTCAGCATGACAGCCTATATCACGGACAAATTTACTACAGGTAGATTTAAAGCTCTTAAATAAAGGCAAATGAAGCATGTTCTTTCTGTATAAACTTTTTACTTGTTTGGGATAAACATGACATTGCTAACCATGGTACAGTAAAGCAACAATAGTTTTCTATGCACTTTCATTCTTTTATAACTATTATAAATTCTTGGACTATTTCAGTCAAATTACACTCAACAAGTATCACTGAGGAAGAGACTGTTTGAAGAAGAAAGGGACAGAGGAGGGGGATTGGGGGTGCAAGGAGAGGATAAAAGAGGAGAGAGATGGGAGTAGGCAAAAGGCAAGGCAAGAGGAAGGGAGAGAAGAGGGGCTGGAAGAGAACTAAAGAGGCTATTGGAGAGAACCTCGTAGTACATACGTTCACACTCATTGGAATCTTCAAGTGTTGCTGGTTTCCATTTTTTCTGGACGAATCCTGGACAACAGATTTCACACTCTGAACCACAAGTATTGTGAGAGCAGGTACAGATAAGGCGATCATCTGGGCCAGGGGTGTCACAGGTATCAGCATGTCCATTACAGACACAGCGCCCTCCAATGGAGATATCCTTTATACTGTAGTAATACTGCAGATAACATACCATATATGAATATATGCATAAATATGCATAAATAGATATGCAAAATAGTTAAATATAACACAGTAGAGTATATCTGGCTAATACAATTTCTAACAGGTATGAAGTTATATCAATTATAGGCTAACAAGTGTTATTCTGAGATACAGTAGCTAAGATAAGGCTCCTGAAGGGAAACAAAATATTTTCAGATTTAGTCACAGATGATAAATAGGTCACAGTTACAGTTTTCACTTTTAAAAAAAAAAAGAAAAAAAAAAGAAACATGTATTGATAGGGAAATAATTTTGAAAGCCAAAAAATGAGGTAAACATTGTTATTTCCAAAATCCTACGGTAAAATTCCCGACAAGTTGAAAAAGTACATGTCCATTTCTTAAAAATTCAATCAAAGCATATCTCTGTTCTAGGGCTAGAACACTGAGCTGTCACTGGTTACCCCCTGTTCAAACTTATCATTATCCCATCCACCAGTCCCCTTTGCCCTCCACCACCACTCCCACCCCTTCCTCCCCTCCCATGCCCTTCTATCCATAAATGTATACCTCAATCATTAATTTGCTACCATAGCTGTCCTTACATGTGTTTCAAATGATTCAAGCAAGAGTTCTGAATTCATAACTCTTGCCTGTGGTGGGGGGGGGGAGGACTTACCCGTCTGGTGACTGTTGGGTCCTGTCGAGCTAGGCCCATCAGATGGCCCAGGAGAGTGTTGGTCCTTAGGAGACGTAGCCGGATGTTGGTGGCTTTAGTCCATTCCTGGAGTGTTTCTGAATATGAGAAGTTATCAGCTCCTGGCCGGTCATTCACAAGAGACACAACAATCTGCAAGATTTAATTATGATTATAATGTATTTGGTCTGTTTGTCTGTGTGTCTGTGTATTTGTGTGAATTACACAAATGGAAACTTTTGCTCTTTAAACGACCCGTTGTCGGAGAATTAAATGCTGTTGTACGCACAGGAATCTTTGTGGTTTTCACCCTCCGAAATTGCTGTGAGAGCACTGCACACTGTGCTGTGTTCAGATTAGCCACGTAAAGGAGGACTTAACAAATTTCTTACGATGCTTTTGATTTGCTGGTGAAAAGTACGAGCCTTAATATTGACCAATCAAGTCAAATTTTATATCACTACAGAGAAGAGTCTACCAACTTTCCTTTGGCATAGGAAATAAATTGGTTATGCCATCACACTCCCAGCAAGCACAATGTAAGCATTGAGAGATAGGGACATTTTGAAGAGGTTCAATGCTTTCCGAAGTGGTTTTTACTTTTTCAGATTAAAAAGTAAGGCGTTTAGTTCACACGCATAAATAATAGCGACACATCATTGTAAAGTGGACATAATATTCTTCAAAATGACATAAGAAAGAGTTTTCTGAGTGCTATACTTAGAAAGTAATGAAAAGAGTTAAGTGCCAAATGTGCTTATTTTGTAGTGATATTTTTCTGCGTAACAGGGTGTTTTGTGCCGAGTTCCGCAAGGAATTCCATATGCTATTAAACTACTTTGTAATATAACGCCCATCACCCAAACTGTGTAATGTGACTGATGTACACTTTACGTTGCAGAATTCTAATTTAACTTTCTCATCAACCAATCAAACCTAATTATCTATGTCCAGTATTAATCTAAACTGAACATATCATGGTAAATGTCTAATATCGTAATTTCCTTTTGGTTTGTGTCTATTTGTTTTCTTTCATCAAAGAGCTTGGACCAAGGGCCTACTAGATTCTTAACCTTTGGCTACATATTTAGCATCTTACAGTGCACTGTGAATGCAACTCTCCATGAACCCTCAGAGTTCTATTGCACACATTGCAAATAGTATGTAATTAAATAGTATGTAATTACAGCATATTAGCTCCTCCATGATAAAGTTCTCTCACCATACCGTCCACTAGTCCAGGGACCCTCCCTGATCCACCTCCCCCCCCCCTCCGCCCGAAGTACGTTAAATACAAGGATTGCAGAAGTGTTCCGAGCTCATTTTCTGACTCTTACAGCATATTGCCACACAAGATGTCTTGAACTGTAATACAATATAAACACTTCCAATAAGTCAATAAAATCTAAACGCTATGGACCTTTGATTCTGACAATTCACACGCATCATCGAAAAGACTTTGTTTGTTCAAGTCCATTCAAACTCAATGAAATTGTAGTACTAAGGTACAAAGGTGAGGGCACTAAAACCAACACTTCAGTTCAGCACCTTTAATAATCTCTAAAGTAAATACCGATTACTGAACTTTATGTAAAAAGGCAAAGGAAACGGAAAACCTGGTTTTCACACAACTATAACCATCACAGTGATAAACATTGCACTTTAAATGAAGCCTAGCAAAGCAACTACGAGTCAGCAGTATATTGACCAATGGAAACCATTAATAAACCATTGAATCTATTGGTTGAATGTTACCTAGGCAACTAAAGAATAAATTGTCATTTATAAATAGATAGTATAATGGAAAGACTTAAATGTAACATCAACAAACCTAACCTGTAATTTATAAATATCAAGACAGTAATAAAGAAAAGGCCATACTGACCTCAATAAACATACTATGTTTTCATTGAATGTCACATTACTCTATTAAGATCACAGATGTCAAGATTTAATGATCAATAAATGGGGGTGGGATGACTTTTAACACAGAAAAGCAAAGTATAGCTTGAGTCTAAAGTTATAACCTGGAGGCCATTTCTAAGATTCCCTGGATCTATTTTTGTAATACTTACCTGCAAACCTCATAATTTGTTCACTTCCTTGCTGCCACACTAATAGCAGCAGCTCCTCGGTCATATATGCTACCAAATAAATTCAGTTCTGTCCACTCTAAAACTGAGATGATCTTAAGGGACATCCCTAGTATTGAACTGGTTACACAACTGCTCTTGATATTTCAGATGTATTCCTTAATTAATAATGAATTGTAAATAAGTATTCCGCTTTACAGTAGTGTCCTCTCTTAAGTTAAGTTACCAGAAGGCCAGGTGCAATATCAGAATGTTCAACTCACAAATTACGACACCAAGGCTGGAATTGCAAACTTGAGATTAAAACAATATAGAGAAATTGATCTTAGAGCATAAGGTGAGATTTAAGCTAAAAGTGGATATATTTTGCAGTTCATATATATGTCTAGCAAAATTTTTAATAGTGAAAATCAATCTTATCTACCCTTCTAGAAATTTCAACTGAGCTGCTCCAAGCAGAACCCCTCCCCCACCCCACCCTACCCCACCCCCATACCACAGTCACACAGTACACATATTATTTAGACTTTGTTAGTTTGCTACAATTTCGGAAGACCAAAATTGCTCTCAGAACACCAAAATGTAAGACCTGGTCGTCCTGGTTACACAAAGCAAAAAACCTAAAAATTAAACTTAAAACCAGGTCATAACCCTTCCTCTCTACACTTCATTTCTTTACCGATCTTTTTGCCCACTAGCTTTAACATTTAATTTGTGGCTTTTGTATCAACTTGTGAGCTGTAGTTATTATACATTGAACAAATCAAGATGTGTTTGTTCCACTGGTTATAATACACACGGCATGCACTGGTCTGTGAAATTCATGGTATTCCTGTGAAATCATAAATCTTGAAGTTATTTTTTTTTTTTTTTCGCTTTTAACCCAGTCCCTGTCAGAGGACAGATGTGTGTATTTTTATGGAGAATTTATGGGCAGTCTACCTCTGCGGTTCCAAACACAGAATTTAATGATGCAATGAAATTCCAGCAGCGGCCAAGACCAATGTTACTGAATAGATGCTGTCAGACGGTCCATGGGTTAATAGTGGACTGCATTGCGAGAGTACACAAACAATATATCCTAAGCCACCTTGAAGGTGAACCTATTAAAAGTGAAAATATGAGTGACCCACATTTCAGCGGGTTTCACAAAAGTAAAATGAATTTAAATAGTACCGGCTGCGAATGAATACTGTTGGCAAGATTGGGGTTTGGTTTCGGGCCATCTCTCAAAGAACAAAAATAATTGATTTAACTATGTGAGGGGAGTTTACATGTTCATATCACATAGAACCAAAATACACAGTTGATACCTTTCAAGTATTATTTCACAGACCCTAGGTTGATAAAGATGGAACAAGATGACAGTTCATAAAGAACTTCAAGTACAGATGAGATTTTTAATACAGAGATGAATAGGAGGAGAGTTATGTACAGTACATGTATAAGAGAGCAGGCATGGTGGTTCTGCTAAAAACATCCTTTCTGTTTGCTGACAATACTTCATTGGAAGGAAACTCCTCCCCCTCCACCCTCCCCCTCCCAACCCCCTCCAAGGCTAACTTTAACTGACATCATGTTATTTACAACATAACCAGTAGCGAGTTGCAGTCGATTATTTTTGCAGGCCTACAGGAAATACAAACTGAAAGTGAGGTTTCATGACATATCTTCCTGTATTTACACATAAAAACCCTAGATTGACTGGTGTATACAGTATATATGTATGTTTGTATGTTTTTTAGATCCTCATGCAAGCAGGAACTCGCGACTGGTGTATATTATTATTATTAACTCCACCTTTTCCCAGGAAATGTTCACACTGCCTGCATTATTCATGATAGCGTATCACTGTCAGAAAATTTGGATATTAACCAAAGGTACTGATAATCAAAATGTATTGCCAGTCCTTGTGTAAAGGTTAACTATGTAGAGCCTCCTCTATGCCATATGACAGGCAGAATGAGAAGCAGTAGGGAGGTAAACTGGGGAGGGGAGGGGGATGGGGAGGGTGAGGGGAGGGATGACTTTTCAGCCAATAGTACCCCTCCCCCTTTTTGCTCCCCATACCATGCAGGTATGAAGTTAAATTTTCTCTACAAAGTGTCATACAGTGACCAAAGCCTAAGAATTTACAGCTGAAGATGAATGTGTCACCAGCGGCCAGATTGCCACCAGCACAACTTGCCAAACAGATGCCTATAATTCATTGAGAAAAAAATACCTGTCCCATTTTGTAATGCTTAGTAGGCGCACCCTACCTATCACAAACTCTGTGATGCATTTTTTCTCTCAAATCAAACATGATCTACAAAACAAGAAGAAATTAAAGTCAATTATGTAACCTTGTAGCTGCATGATACAGTAGATGAACGGTTACATCTCTATGTTCCGACGTCTCTATGTTCCGACGTCTCTATGTTCCGACGTCTCTATGTTCCGACGTCTCTATGTTCCGACGTCTCTATGTTCCGACAATTGTTTTGACCAAAATTTGTGACCAACATGTTTTCGGACCAAATTTTTTCTGACCAAATTTATTTTGGACCAAAATATTTTATGACCCGAATTTTTTTGGACCAAAATTTTTTATGACCAAAACTTTTTCGGACAAGCACTTTTTGGGTGACAACAAACTTTGGGCCGTTTTTTTTTTTCGTGAAAAAAAAATTTGGTGCCTTCAAAAACTTTGAGTCCCCCCAAACAAATCAGGTCAGAAAAAATGTGGGTCCAAACAAATTGATTCCACCAAAAAAAAATTGGATCCAAAACAATTTGGGTCCAAAAAATTGAGTCCCCCCCAAAAAAATTAGGTCAGAAAAAATTTGGGTCCAAAAAAATTAGAGTCCAAAAAAATTGTCGGAACATAGAGACGTCGGAACATAGAGACATCGGAACATAGGGATGTCACCAGATGAACATATAGAAGCAGAAATATGAATGTTTCCCTACCTCTCCATCCTCCAAGGGTACAATGTCAGAGTAATCTGAGGTACAAACAACATCGTTATCATTTATTATGTCTGTTATAGATTCCATTCCAAAGATTTCCTGACATTCACTCTCCGATTCCGCAAAATACTGCCATGCCTCGTAGGTGTCCCCGTAGTCACGTGACCGCTCCAAGATCCATTGTCCGGGCCGTGGGGAGTTTGCACTCTTGATAATGATGTAGGCAACGTGATAGAGCTGTAAGAGACAAACAAAACAGGAATTAATCTTTACTTTTCAAGCTTTATTACCAATTGGAAATCAATTTATGCGATATTCCTCTTTATGAGACTACAGGCAGGGTTTTCCTTACACAAATGAAGGCTAATTCATCCTTTACTTGGAAAACTTTCATTCTATAAACACTTTCCATGTACAGTACAACTAATGAAATATGTCACTTGGAGGCCTGTGAAAACTTTAATTAGACTTTACTCAAATATTGTAAATTCAAGTATCTTATGCTTATCTTTATCAACGAAAAATAAACATTGTAATAAAAAAGAGGAAAGCCATAAAAATACCAAGCATATATATGGCTTGAGTTTAGGATTTATATGTCAGACTTCTTCAAGTCTTCAATATTGTGTACTGAAGGACTGTTGAAACTCTTTTAATTTCTGCCAAATGGAATAAGATTTTTCTTAAGGTCTCAGTACTTGTTTGCCAAACTTAAACTTTGACCTTTTCATCTTACTGCACTAAAAGCTCAGTGCAAATGACACTGTTTTATGCAATTTTCATATCAATTGAAAGAAAATGGATGATCATACAAGTATAGGACTGCATTAAAATCTTGATCGGGCCGCATGTGTAGACTTTATTGTTTACATTTGTGTAATGAACATGATGACATGGGCAGTCACAGTGATTTTACTGTAAATCTTTCCCATTTTAAGTGCAACAGAAAATGAATTTCTTTCTTTTGATTGCGACAGCTTTTCCCACCTGGTCAGAGCAACAAGAAACATTAATCTACTTCTTTGTTTTCGAAATTTCATCAGCAAACAGGTATTAATTGAGACTTCAAAGTATGTCTGTTGGAATAGTTTATCACTAGTACTATATTTGCTCAATTTTACATCGCATTTTTTGTGAGTGATACCCCGATAAATTATATTCCCTGTTCCCTGTTTTTCTTTTTCCTTTGGGCTGTAGAGTCTGCAAATTCCTAATTTCTTGGCTCTGCTGAGAGCTGTCTCTGATCAGAATTATTGCTCTTCAAGGTCAGTTTGCAGTAAGTAGCCAGGACAGAAATATGGGAGGCTGAGGTCACAGAGATCAATTCTAGTGATGAAAGTTTGATTGATTTGGTTAAAAGGCTCCACTTTACAGGACTGCAGGAGGGTAATTGAAAAAGGTCAACACCAAAGATGACTTTCTCCAAATGCAGCCTCCAGCAGTTTATTTTCTGGCGAAAGTTTTAAATGCAGTTATTTAGTAAGGTGGAGATGGATGGGATTAGATGGCAGCGAACTGACATAGGAAGATCTCCTACGGCCACCCCCACGCTCCCCCACCTCCCATTCAAAGTATAGATAACCTTGTCCATGGCAGATTTAGTCTGCCTAATGAACTGCAATTTTGGATTTTTAGCATCAATTTGAAGTCAAACATCCGACAAAATCAACCTACAAAGATAACAATGTAAA
The DNA here is from genome assembly GCA_000934455.1 of Apostichopus parvimensis. Classification (NCBI taxonomy): domain Eukaryota; kingdom Metazoa; phylum Echinodermata; class Holothuroidea; order Aspidochirotida; family Stichopodidae; genus Apostichopus; species Apostichopus parvimensis. The sequence continues at coordinate 83,440 of KN883055.1, forward strand.
CACCCAAGAACAGAAGTTTGTAAACTAATTTTAGTTCCAAATTTAAAGTTTTTGGCAATCTGATGACTTTTGGAGTAAACAATGGTATGTGTTTACTTTCAATATGAACATACTAAATGCCAACATGTTCCAAGCACCTGTATGAACCTGTGCCTGGAACTCTATGCATCACCATGGCAACCCTCTGTACCAGTCATCCATGGATTTGACCTATGCAAGGATCCTCGAATAACAGAAGCTCCCTAACCAATGGCAGCGGAGCATAGCATTCAATGTGCAGATGTCTGTACCCCAATCTTTAGGAAACACTAGTACACTGGTATATTGCACAGCATGCCAATCTTACCAGAGAATGTTTGGAATTTTTTTGTACCTCCCTCCCTATGATTGGCTGAGATCTGCTTATGTTTAACAGTATCCCATGCATTTACAGTACAGCAGCCTTGTTCACCACACCACAGACATGTAACACCAAGAAATGAAATGAGAAGAAATCAACTCAAACTCATTATGTAATTTAGAATTTGGATGCTACATGGTGCATGTACGTACAATTCAAAACTCTCTCTGTTTCCTTTGTGTTCTCAGATACAGTGTCTCTCCACTGCCAATCCCTCTAGATGTGATCTTATTATCCATGAAACTCACTCCCTAAACTCTCTCTTCAGCTCTGGGCATCTGAGTGAATTTATCAAAACTAATTCTGAGATCAGATCTATCTGTGATTAGCTCTTTTAAATATTCTTGTAATTATACTGACGTAGTGAATTTCATATCTGGATTGGACCTAGATATCCTACATCACTAAATGTAATGTCAGGACCATTATCATCATCTCCCTTGAAGCAACATTTGATTTAAGATGTTCTCCTGTTGGTCTAATTTTTCATTATTTTTGGTGAGCTTGTTTCATAAAAATACTATCATTTTGAAGAGAGTCATTTTTAACTTTCTGGCTGTTTCTGGTAGTTATGATTCTCACTTACAGATTTTACATTCATCAAAAAACAAACGAAACAATTATATAAATCCAATTATCCACACGAGATCTAAATGAAAATACATACAATACAAAAGAAAGTAGGTCTATAGTCCTAGGTACTCCATGTTGGGTGTTCAGCTAAAAAAATTCATCCACTTCTAAATCAGCTTTTGAAGGTTCCATGCATACCAATATCACTAGTATATCTTTTGAAACGGACCCATGTGAAAGATAGTTTTGGTCAAGTTGTTAATTAAGGCAGGGGACTTGTGATTCAAAGGCTTGCCGTTTTGAGTCCTGGCCAGATCATTACGTTGTGTCCTTAGGCAAAGCACTTTATCTGCATTGCCTCTCTTCACCCAGGTGTATAAATGGGGACCTGTGAGATAAACTGTGTTGGGCGCTGTTTAGCTGCTGCCATGTGGAGGGATTTGTCTCTATGTTTGACAGGTTATCGTTGACCAGGGTATTATTGTGATGCGCCTTGAGCACCGTTATCGGTGGATATGTCTGCGCTTTATTAAATCCTCAATATTATCAGTAAACAAAGACATGACATGATCCTTAAAGTGTTGACAGTTAACATTTGAATTATTCATTTGCTCAATATTTGTGAAGGAAAAAAAATGTGGGGGCAAAAATACCTTGTTATGATTGTATTATGATTACTACCTAATATTGCCATAAATGACCTAAATAGTTGTTTAGTATGTTTCAGTGGTCGTATTCCTAACTGAATGCGCAATGCAACACCCCCGTTTTCAAAAATGTGCAGATAACCTTGTATTCTTTTTTATGAATATGAAACAGAGAACATTCTAAGAAAAGCTTAAAAAGATTCCAAACTCCATGCCTTTCACAACATTACAAGTTTCATTTAATAAGACAAACTTTAGTGTAAGCTTCCTAACATCCTATAAACTATCCACCAAGAATTAATTTATCAGCCTGACTAAAATTGTCTTATCTTGGTCTAGGATCTTCAGTTTCATGAATAAGAAAGATCTTTCCTAATCTAGATCAAATGAAATGAGAAGCAGGCTAACAAGTAATAGAACAGCACACAGTTTAAGTGCACTAGCCTTCTCACTGCACAACTTATGTAAAGCAATGCCTTTATACATGTGTAATTTTATATTCAGTCTTCCATGCTCAAATACAAAGAATGCAGTCTATTATCAACTCTTTGATAATGTTGACTGATGGTTTTACTGGCAGTATCCCTCCCTACTGGCTGACAGGAGTCAACTTTACCACCCCTGGCTGACCCTTCACCATATATTATACCTATTTGAGACCTCATTAATTGTACCCAAGGGATTAATTTGATCTTGACAAGAATGAGGATAAATCTATCACAGTCCCTTAAAACTTGGTGGACTCTTGGGAACTGGGTCACCTACAACCTTGTAAAATGTCAAATATTAGGTAATCAATCTTGAATCTTAGAATACCAGCTCAAGACTAAAGGAGTCCATTAATGACCTCCAGACACCTCTACATTCTTCCTGCCACCAAATTGATGGGTGAGAATGATAACCCAGGTTACCTTACAGTGGAAATTACCAACTACCAAGCATTACAGCATGCTGTTACCACATGTACAAACTACTTACTCTACTTAGAACTATGTTGTGCATGCACACTTTTGCAGCAAACTCTGATGTATACATATATCACGCCAGTCCATCGTGTTTAAACCCAGAATTTCAAGCACACATTGAGTTCTTTTCACTGAAGCACCCATCAGGCAACTGAATCTTGCAAGCATTCAGTGAGATACATGTAGATTCACAGATACACAGACACATTCGCATGTATATACTGGTCTGTCATGTATAATATACAGTATTTGTACTTGGTTTTCTTTCATCTCACCACCAATTCCCTAGTTTGTTTGCCAAAAGCAACAAAAAGGTGACATATAAGCGAATTTGCATAAATAATAGAAAGTGGTGAAACCTTATCAATATGGGTCAATTCTTTGTCCTTTACATTTAAAACCCGTCATTCAAATTGGAAATCTTGGTCCATTTTTGTTTTCAGCTACAGCTAAATCCTTGCATCCCTCACAACAGAATGTTGTATACTTCACTACAGCAAATTTACACCCCTCAAAACAGAACGTTGTACTTCACACTATCCCTACAGCTAAATCCTCACACCCCTCAAAGCAGAATGTTGTACTTCACACTACCCCTACAGCTAATTCCTTACACCCCTCAAAGCAGAATGTTATACTTCACAATACCCCTACAGCTAATTCCTTACACCCCTCACAACAGAATGTTGTACTTCACACTATCCCTACAGCTAAATACTTACACCTCTCAAATCAGAATGCTCAACTTCACAATACCCCTATACTGCTCAATCCTTACACCCCTCATATGTAACAGAATGTTGCAACTTCAAACTACTGTAGGTATCAATCTCAGCTATGTACAATATTTACTCCTATCTATAACAAGGAATGTATGGATATCAATCTTGTTCAAATCTCTTTTCCCTCTTTTGTCAGGTTTATCGTGATTTACGGCTCACTCTGGGTGTAAGTACTCTTCACAACTCCTCCACAAATGAAAGCAACTAAGGATACATTATACCAACATGACCTATTACAGACATCTTTAGTGGTCACTGGACATTACAAAGTTCACCAAAAGAAGACAATATTTACACGTACAGTATTTTCTTTCTTACATCAAATCAACACACTGTGACTGAATTATATGAGCTTTACTGAAAGTCGACAGGTTGGCTGTTATTGCAGAACCCCTAGACCCCCTCCCCCACCCCCTCCTCTCTTTGGTAATCCTTTGGGAACTTAGATATGATTTCATGTTGTATGCGTGAGTAAACACTGTGTGAGTACATGTTTAGTACACACTGTGTGAGTATGTGTAGTACACACTGTGTGAGTACATGTGTAATACACACTGTGCGAGTACATCTGTAGTACACACTGTGTGAGTACACACTGTGT
>KN883055.1:88977-100963 GCA_000934455.1 Apostichopus parvimensis
GTATGTGTAGTACACACTGTGTGAGTACATGTGTAATACACACTGTGCGAGTACATCTGTAGTACACACTGTGTGAGTACACACTGTGTGAGTACATGTGTAGTACACACTGTGTGAGTACATGTGTAGTACACACTGTGTGAGTACATGTGTGTATCAGAGACCAGTACATCAGCTTCTGATCATAGCTGTACAGCATGCATCTCAAGCTATTCCCTCACAATCATTATTCAACACCAGATACCTGGGGCTGATGTTGTCAGAGTTATCAAAACATCCATTAACAGCACATATCTGATGTTATAAGAGCCCTTGGGAGAGAGAGTAAAGAAACAAGGTCATTGTTACAGGAGTTTGTTGAAGACTGACAACTAAAGCTGCATAATAACTAAAACTGTTTGTTCTGGAAAATGGCTTCTGGGGTAATATTACATCAAGGAAAGGTGATAATTGCAGGAAATGTTAAGGTGGAACCCCCTGGAGTATGAAATTTACTGGTAACAGGGAGTTGAATAACCACAGATTTCTTCTGGAATAGTATGTAGAGTATACTAATAACAGGGAATATTTTAGTGTTCACATTTTGTGCAGCAGCTTTGAAGGCTCTGTGTGTTGTTATCTATAGGTCCTGTAACTGTGAACACAACTGAGCATCTTGAGCATTTGTACATGTGTAGCAAATGTGCCCATCTTCTATCTATATATATGGCCTTTTGCGATGTGATACTGGATACATTATTCCCTGAGTACACATGATGTGCACAGACCCACAAATACAATGGGCTTACCAGGACAACCATAGTACTGTAAGGTAACCAAGGATATGCATGCTGGGAGGTGTGAAGTGGACCTGTAAGTTGGTCATAGACATTGCTGTATGTTCAGCATTTTGCAAACATTTGTATGGGCCAACTAAAATGGATCTGAATGGAACTTTACAAAAGTTGAGGGTTTACAGTCTTGTTCAAGACAAAGGCCCTCTCACACGTCTTTACAACTTAATCCCTGGTCATTGGTAACTAATTGTCAAACCCACCAGGCGAGGAATTTGCCAAAGGAGGGGCAAAGCCTGTAGGCAAACTATCTAAGTGTAGCGCCACCATAAATTGGCGCGAAGCGTACCCAAAACCTTTGGCCGAAAATGCCTCCCAGATCGCTGGAAATGACACTTCCCAGGCCTTGTAAGTTGTATCTAAGCATTTTTTATTTTGAAATTACTAGCGATATCATTAAAAAATATGCTCAAGGGGGGCGGTAGCCCCCTTCGCCCCCCCCCCCACTGGCTACATGCCTGACACCCACACACCAAAGTGCGCACAATTCAATCAATCTCTCCTGGGGCACCACAGTGCACCACATCCACGAGTCCGCCGGGAGACTTCCCATAGGGTGCAGCCACAAACTGGGGCACACAACTTTATTTACGGAGCTACTTCGCACATGTCTCAATTTATACACCTGGGTGAAGAGAGGCAATGGAGATAAAGTGCCTTGCCCAAGGACACAACGCTTGCAATGATCTGGCCAGGACTGGAACCTGCAATCCTTAGATCCCAATTAAGTCCACCTAACTCTTTAAAGCATATGTTTTTACAGGTAATTAATATTATGGGAGTGCATCTCAGATAGAGCTGATTTATAGCATTTATAGGATCATATCGTCTATTAGAAAGTTTAGTTTGATGGATAGGTCATCAAATTTGGAAAGGGGGAAAGACAAAAACACACATAATTAATCGCATATATTATGCAAATTAGGCTGCCATTTTGTTTTTCAGGATTTTGTAGGAAAATGCCTAAAAACCCACACAATTCAGTAAACTTGGTTCCAAATAGATGAAAAAACATCTCCTGGAGATTCCCTTTCTAATGAGAACAACATTCATACAATACCTTGAGGAATGACAGCTTGGCTTGGCCACTTGGCAACAACGCCCCCTTGACCACAATAACCACATGCAAGGCTGCACATTAATGTAAGGCATGGGAGCTGAGAACAACTTCACTAGAGCCTGGTATACAAATATATACCTAGAGCACTTATTAATGCAATATATACTGTAGCTACAGTAAAAAGAACAAATTCACAAAATAATTGTGCCAGTGGTTTACAATGTGATATCATAATGATCAAGATTCCTTGAAAATGACTGCGTGAAGTATTTGATATCTTCTTGTAAGTTTTGAATAATAAAGAAAGGTTTCTTCGACTCAAGGTGACATGAGCCCTTTCAATTTAACAGAAAATGGCCTGTGATGTAACCTGCAATACAGAGCAATATTTACTGGTGTACTGATAGTGGAATTGAGTGCCAGGTTGGGTCCAAGGGACAATTATATCACCAAGATGGATCCTTTCTTTATTTCTCAAATCTCCATTTTCCCCTTCACATCATATCAATTCCTTTCTTTCTAAAATGCACACCAAACATCCTTCAAAATAGCCCTCTTACTGACCAACGCGTATGACCCATCACCTTGACCGAAAATCCTGTGGCTCTGTGCGGGCAAGTTGGTTGCACTATTCCATTCATCAGGGGGTCTTAAATGGTGTTTCTATATAATTAGGATTGCATTAGATAAATAAATTGGTACTTACTTGCTTCAACAATTAATGATGCATATTCTACGCTAATTTTCTTGAAAATAATATTAAGTTCGATAAATATGACGTTTTGAAAGCGAATCTCAGCTGTGGCGTTTTAGGTGAACACTGTGCATTGCGTGGCTGTACCCTATTGCATAGTACAGGATACACATATTATGTAACGGCGTGCCCACCGAAGAAAGCGAAACTTAAATTTTTCTTAGAAGACATTCGATTGGACTGTACTTGGTCCGATTGAAGATGGTGACCAATGAAAATGAATTTAACATTAATTTAAAGTTAAGAAAAAATCCTTTCCAAAACAGCTTGAACTAAATTTGTCAATGAATATTCAAGAGGATGGTTACGCAAACAAAGTACGGCTATCAAATGGTGATTTTCTTCAGTATTTACTGTGTGTTATCAACATTTGAGGATTTTGAGTTCGATATTTATTAACCTTGCATCGTAAATCACCAAAGTCCGATGGAATTTTGAACTGTAATGTTGAGAAAATCACAGAACTTGAGAGATAACACATTTCTCTGTTTAGTGCCGTTTGAACTAATTTTTTTCGGTATAAACTTTTCACGTTATGGCTGTAGGAAAATGGTCTATATGGTAAAGTCATAGGCCTAAAACTGCGGCGGTCGAACTCAGTTCGCGTGCCGTGCACAGGGAATGGCGCTAAGGAATTGATATGCAGGCTTGTGTCCCGGACATTTCTGCAAGTATTTCTGAACATGCACATTAATTGATTTTCAATTGAGGTACTGTGTGTCATGATAATTAGAGACCAAGCAAATTAGTGGTTTAACTTAACAATTAAACAATTAAGCAGGTTGTACATCAGGCAATCTAAAGGAGGTTTTTGTTGTCCAACAATTAAGAGATAAGTCCCACCCACAACTGGGAACCCTGGATAAGCAAAAATGTGATGAGGATCGATCAGTGGCTAAAATGAATCATGGATCCATGTGCTTTTGCTTAAATAACTTGTCACCTATGTCTGCTACAGTTGAACTGTATGCATACATTCAACTTGCCCTACCCTTCCTCTCTTCCTCCCCTGAGCCATTGCCCTAACTCTCTACCCTTCTCCATTCCTAGCTCCACCCTTCTCCAATATCTAACCAATATCTCACTTGAGCCATTGCCATGTCTCCCTACACCCACCCATTTTCTCTTTCATTCTTGCCCCTTTCATCAACAATACAAACCTGAAACGGTATCACCCATAAAATTTCCACAGCCTATAGACAGTAGGCCTAGCCTAGGTGTAAGGAATTCTATGTATAGGTACAGATAGGATAGCCAATTTGTTCTCCCATCAGTTTTGGTGGTGCTCAGTATATGTATCCAATTGGATGTAATAGCAGGTTAAGACAAAGTACAGTAGGAATCAGGTCTATATAGTACTAGCCTTGTCTAGCTTTGTTAGTTACATAATTAGATCTAGTAGAAGCCTTGTCTAGTTTTGTTAGTTACAGTGCCTGAGCTCCAAAGTGACACGCAACTGGCGGGTTTGGACCGCATTTGATGTCGCAAACCCGACATTACAGTCAAAAATTGAAAAGTTCACACACAACGCCTATGTTACTTTACTACGGAATTACAGTGAAGTTATACATTATTACGGCAAAAAGTTTGGCATGGCCAGACATGTGTGTTATAAAGCCTGGGAATGACTGAATCAGTAGTTGGAAGTAGTCAGAAGTAATCACTTATGTCCCTGGGATCTGAACATACCTGTCCCAAATCGATCGTAACGTTGACATGATTATAATCAATTCCGGTCCCCAGTCTCGACAGAGGTGGACTCTGCCACCATTTTTCGGTTCCATCGATAGCGTGTTGAATTGGATGAGCTTTCACCAGGTTGTTCGGTTCACAATAATCACAATATTGGCCTTGAATAATTTCTTGTTCCCCAGGTCGAAAGACATCGGCGGTATTTCCAGTGAGTTTACAATACCGTTCACCTGGGAAGGAAAAGCCTTCTCCGCAAGTAGCAGTTGCTTGGATATTTTTTCCTTCCGCAACATTGAAGTAAGCTGGATTAAGAACAAACGTTTGTTGTTGAGTTTCTTTTAGTAAACATGCCAAAAAAATAACGCAGACGACCAGTCGACGAAGTTCGAAGTACAAATCCATTGTTCCTATATTTTAGTCAAACATTTACTTTCTAAAATACAAGCAGCGCTTCCACTACGAAGCGATACTAGGAACTGGTAGAAACAAGTCCTGCCTTTTGTAATTTATTGGAGATGCAGGTATGCACTGCATGCATCAAACACAGGCGTAACGTCTTACCAGCAATCAAGGCGAAAAGTTTACCCAATAGAGGGCGCTTACCCAAAATTAAATTAACATTTGGAGCTATGTATGATAATGAAACTGTAATTGTCATTGGCAAAACATGATTGCAAGAGAGATGATCATAGAATACGCGCTCATGGGCGTCAATAGCAGTAGAGGACATAAATGACGACATGGATAAAACTGAGCGACTTGGCGCAAAGCCTTTGTCGGGCGGGCCAATGGGTCTGCCTTAGTTCCCCCGCTTGGGCCCGAAGGCGAAGGCAATTAGGAGGTCCGGGGGGGGGGGGGGCGAACTCACATCTATGAAACTTCAGGTTTGCTTCTGTTTGCTCCCTGCATTGATATGTCAGTCCTAAATATATTCTAACAAAGTCACATCTGATAAATAAGTAGATTTAAATTAAGAAAGACTTTTTTATTGAACATCCAGGTGTAACTTAGGGCCTTAATCGTGATTAATAAAATTGAAACTTAAACCAAAAACGGAAACATTCTTAAACTTTGCAACACAAGAATAAACTCATCGTGTTATACAGATGTATACAACATGCACACATACTGGCGCATACCCAGCCCTGTCGATCCGGGGGTGTGGGGGGGGGGGGAGTGGATTAAGATGGTCGTCCTGATATCATGGTCTAAATTTAATTGTGAAATACCGTACTGAATAATATTGAATCAACATAGTCGATATATTGCACAAACACGATCATCTGTGATTTATTATTCTTCTTTCCTTTGAGCTTCTACTGTCTGATCGGTTTCTATTATTATTTTCCAGGGGTGTAGCTACTTTCAGTTATGGGGGCCCAACATATTCATGATTGGGGGGGGGGGGGTTCAGGTTCAGGTTGGAATGACCCAAGCGCTCCCCAAGGGACTACGGCCCCTGTTGGGGTCTAGAGGCAACGCCAAGGTGGGGGACCATTGGTGGTTCCCCGAAAGCTCTATGGTATTTACAAATTGTGGGCGTTAGAATGAAGCATTTATCTATCTTCAAATGGCATTGGATGCCCACTAAACAGACCACAAAAGTCACCATTTGTCTTCTTCTGATGACGCTGCACACTAAGTATTGTGGTCTTACAGCGCAACGCTTACAGCGTTAACATTCTTCATTTCTCTCTGCTAGCTTGACAGTCTCCCTCTAATTTGACAGTCTCCCTCTATTATGGTCTTTACTACTGATCAGAAACTTCACATAATGTGAAAGACTAAAAAATCAAAAAGAAAACCTGATAAGATACATATGGTGAAGAAATTCACCACATTACAAAATCATATTTTGAAATATATTCTTTGCTTATGAAGGAAAGAACGTATGTTGCTATTAAAAGATTCTTAATTTTTCTCCTATAGCCAACTTGTGACAGATAGTAAACAGTAAACTCCTATGGATACTGAATGCTGCAGTCAGTGTATATTATTATCACGCTTCATCTTCGTAAATATGTCCCTGCAGCAGGCTAATGTTTGTATTGTAATAGATAGGGCCTACGTTTATTTACTTATCTTTATTGCAACATCAAGACGGAAAACACCGGCTTTAAAATTAACTATATATGTACAATGACAATAGCTATATAGACTCATCTTGAAGGAAGAAGCACCACAAATACATCACATAATTACAGGTTTGAATTCTTGACTGACAGCTTGGAATCCATTACAGAATACTGGAAGGTAATCCATTCATTCTTACATAATTACCATGTTCATTAGCGTGCACAGGATTTCAAAAGTAGAGGAGGGGGGAGGGAGTCAAAATATCCCCTGACTGATTAACTTCAATGGGGATGGAATTTTGTGGAAGGGCCAGAGGTGCATGGAGCTTTTTTTAAATAAAGGAGGGAGCTGCACGTGGGACATTGTGGCCGACCCCTATAAAGGGGGGTATAGGGGACCGCCCTCAGAACTGTTTTTATATAAGTTTTGAACGTCAAATGAATGAATGTATATACATGTAACTCTAAGTACGGTACAATTTTTTTAATTAATAAATTATAATAAACTCCAAAATTCCTCCGACTGAGTTAGGTAGTGACTTGAATCTTTACATGCTAGGCGCAAATGTAAATCAAGTATTTGATAAACGAAATGGTGCTGTCGTTCTGTCATTGACGCCAACTTTCATGTAGCTAGGGGCAGTGGCGGAGCTAGGGGTATTGGTCGGGGGGGGGGCGAGAATAGTCTATAGGGGCGCTTTCGACACTATCTAAGCGGAGCGCCACCATTGGTTGGCTCGGAGCGTACAGAAATTTTTTGAGTAAAGATACACTCTAGATCGCCGGAAATGACCCTTTCCGGGCCTTGCTAATTTGCAGATAAACGAAGAATAAATAGGTGTTATCGCCATTTTGTCAGAAAATTACACCAACAAAATGTGACAAATGTCAATAGGTAGATGAGAGCGCAATAAAAAAGTCAATAATCGCGAATAAGTAAAAAGTGGTAAAAAGCTGAAAAGGGCGCCAGCAGTCCATTTGAGTCCGTCAGGGGGGGGGGGGGCATCCGCCCCCCTGACTGTATGGACGCTCCGCCACTGGCTAGGGGTCAACTTTCAGAAACGGATTAGAAAGTTAGAATTCAAGCGGTGAATTATGAGACATATTTAGACCATAATTAAGGTTTCATAAGTAGCTCAAAACGGAGGATTGCAATAATAAATAATAATAAATGTGCCCGACTGATTAAAGTAGGGACCTGCACTATTACGGATGGCCTGAAGAGGCGAACGATAATGGAAGAGGTGTTGCCTTGGCGTCATTGTAGCTATATATACTGTGTAGACGGTTGGGTGGTGCCCCCTCGCTCAGAAAGAAGAAAATTAGACCGAAAGTGATGCATTCTGACACATATTATAAGTTATAGGTCTATTGATGTAGCTCTAATACACACTTTGTGTCAGATTAAAAAAAGGAAAGACGTTACACCCGTAGTAGCGGTTCTTTTCTTCCTTTACAGAATGTCAATATACCCAGACTGAGCCATGTCCCCCCCCCCCCATCCCACCCACCCCACCCCGACTGAAGATCATAAGTAGTTGTCGTGATGCATTTGATTTACTCCTATATATCAAATACATTTATTTTAAAACACATGAAATCATATTTATAAAGAAACAGAAAACATTTTCAACAACATGTTCTCGGTATAACATCACCTTCTTGACTCGCTTGTCGCATGATTGATAAAAACTGTCAAATATATGAGGCAAATTTAAAGTTAGTCACCGGCTTAACTTTAGTTATGCATAGAACCGATGTTTAATACTTTCGGCTCATTTTTATTCAGTTTTCTAAATGGATGTCAGAGGTTTATTAATTCAAATACATTCACCTAATGTACCGTTTCTCATTTTAGCTACCAACACAAGTTGTTCGTTATTTGTGGAACCATTATGGATGTTAAAAAAGGCTACTGTTGGCGATGTAACACATCTTTACAGGGTGCGCCGATGAAATGTACCTCTTGTGCGACAGCTGAGTATTGCAGTACGTTTTGCTTCGATGACGACAGGGTTCGACATGAGAGTGTAGAATGCCCTAATTGGTCGGCCAAACCATGTGGAAGTTGTAAGAAAATCGGAGCACTATGTGAGGTTGGTATTGTTTCGCATGTTACATGCTTTTTATCTTTTCTGTTTAAAGCCAAACGAAGATTGCGATTTAACATATAAATGGCTTCATGTACGTGGGTGACTAATAAGTTCGGACGGTTGTCAGAATGGACACATTTGCGACAATCATTGCAATTGCTTAGGGGATAAAACGCGATTTGCACTCATAAAAGATGTTTGGATGCTCGTCACAATTGGGTTGTTCGTCTCCCCCAAACAATATTTATTTATACAGACGTAAAAGTTGTCAGCTCAGGATTTTAGACGTGTTCGTTGTTCAACTGAGAATATGTCAATCAGCTTTTCTAGTGAAACACAATGCATTAAATAAGGCTAAATGAACGTACTCTGTTAATGTGTTGAATAATAATAAAGATCCATCCGTATGAATGCATGGAGGATCTGAATATTCAATGTACAAACCAATCATTCGTTCTCGTAACGTTTATTCCTAGCAGTTTTATTGCAAGTGTAAGAGCGTGTTGTTTTTCGAGGATTGCAGCAAAGCTGAAAAAGCTTTTTTCTTCTTATTTCTTTAACAGTGCTGTGGGTGTTTATCGATAATGTACTGCAATGATACTTGCCAACAGTTACACTGGGAGAGCCACAAGCGTGCTTGCGTTCAGTGGAAGAAAAAAGCCAAGAACCTCGCATCCATACTGCTATTATCCAGCACGCAGGACTATCCGTTTTATTTTAGTAATTCATTTGCGAATGACCTTTTGAACTTGGAGAGTAACGAAATGAAAGACAAAAATGATTTAGAGTCCGCCCAACAAGATTACAGCACTTTACTTCCTGCTTGCGGTGACCTACGTCAGATGATCCAGACGGTGTATTCACTCCCGTTAAACTTCACTGGTAGTCTGAAGTTTGTTTTGAATGATATTGACCCGTTCGTCATGGCCAGAAATGTCCTGCTACTCTATATGATAAGTTCATCTACCGAGGTCATCGCTCCAAAGATTGCATCCATCTGGTTATCACTCCACCTCTCTGAGGAAGAGTACACCCTCCTCCGTGCATCGCTCCATAGACTCATAGAGATGGACGCCACTCGGTTCAAGGAAAGCACGAGCGATGTAGTTGATGTCAGCGCGCATTCATACAACGCAATGCGTGAAGTTTGGATGAGGTGGGACAGACTTCAGTGTCATAAAGGCAGTAAGGATTGTATCAAGTTGGAAGAAGAGAGACAAAATATGGTTCCACAAGACGAGGAATCAAGATCCAGTGTTGAGTCATACGTAGGCCAAGTGCCAAGGCGTCACGCTGCATCCATTGATAAATGGTTCTCTGATGGCGTTATAATGGCAAAGGAAACCCCAAAAGACCTACTACCCTATTACAACTACACATTCACCGGTCGGAGAGTTGGACAAAGTTTCTTTGCAGGAACCAAAATTCCTTCAGATATAACATTTAATTACTGTGTCAATGATGATTGCGTCCCTTTCCGGATGTGGGACTATCTAGACATGATCAAGAACGAAGACCGTGACTCCGTCACAGAAATGTGTCATGCGTTTACCACCAAATGTGTTACCATGACAACGAACATGATCAAGCGAAGAAGGATGAAGTTGGGAATTTATATTTCAGACTTCTTGAGACTTCAACCCATTTTACGCTGCAATGCTCAATTCGACCGCATATTCGCCTCAAATCTGATTGACTACCACAAAATATCTGTCGTGTTGGAGACGTTGGAACGCCTTCTGAGTAATGATAATCCACATGCCGTTCTTCTTACTGAGACAATTAATTGGTACGGTTGTTTGGAGAAGGATGCAGACCTTCCTACTGATCCAAACACTAGCTTCGAATTACTTGTTCGACATAGGACGGATTCACTCGTGCAAAGTATACTCGCCGATGCAAGGAGTAACACAGTTAGCATAATGCGAGAATTCTACAATAACATGATATATTTTGTAACTTATTTACGAGCTAGAAGGATCCATGAACCAGAGGTACCCTATTCTGGGCAGTCGAGGAGAAAACCTCCAACATGGTTGGATTTGAGAAATTGGGGTAAACTTACTCTTCGTGACTTTCGCTCAGGTAGAAATAAGGTTGTGCCACTTTGCCGAAGGGTAAACGCCCGGACTGTTTCCAGATGTCGTGGAAGTAACCGTATCCTTGAATGGTATCGAGACGATGGAACTCCTTTGTAAACACACACTAATCTCTCACACCGAACCGCGATTTATAGGATCATCTGTACATGAAATCACATGTCTTTAACAGCTCCAAAGCGCAACTGGTGTGTAACGACAAATGTCGTCACCCAATAGTAATATCATTCAAACTCACTGTCCATTGATGACGTCGCCGGTAACTTGTATGTTACTCCCGCCTAACCGTTGTCTGTACGGAGCCAATGATAACCTTCCATGGTAAATATTGAATCCGTAGCAGTATGTTGATCGTGCATGACCCGGCAGCTTATATCAAAATCTTCCTTCTTCTTTTGATTGATTATCACATAATTACAACCGATGTGTCCTTGCGGTTCCAACCTTTGTCCCGGAATCTTCATCGTAGAGGTGAAGTTTTACCGTCGCCTTAAGACTTACAAGGCATTATACCACAACAGGCCATGACGGGCCGGTCCGGGTTTGATTGTCTCGCCAATCAGAGGCTCATGCAGTGAGTACCATGGAAGCATTACCACGACTATACAACCCACTGGCAGGACTATATAATTGTCATCGAAGGAAATATTTTCCATTCATTTATGGAGAGGCCAATACCCATCTACTTACCCAGTGCTTGAATATGTTATTGAGCAGCGTGCAGCCTTCGATATAATAATGTAACTAATATCAACGGTAGTTCCTCTGTTTCTATGGTAGACAGAACTTTCTGCACATATAAAGAATACTTAACGGAACATTTAACAATAACTATATTTTAATGGTTCATTTTCTTTCTTCGTTTTACGAGCGTTCGCTGTACCTTCTGCTCCCGTTCCATAGTAGTTCTGCTTCCGTTCCTTGTACATTCTATTTCCGTTAGGCCTACCTATCATGTCCGCTTCCATTCCATTCCTCTACATGTTATGTATCCGTACCCTATACGTTCTATTTCCGTTACCTATAAGGTCCGGTTCCGTTCCCCCAGCGTTCCTTTTCTGTTCCCCATTATATATTATCTCCGTTTCATACGTTCATTCCAGTCCTCTGTTATGTATCCGTTCTCGATACGTTATTTTTTTCCATTCTGTTGTATATTACTTTCTGTTAGGCCTTTCGCACATTTATTTTTAGATTACTGCTATTTGACTTATTTCAGAGCTACAAGGGCCGCCGACTAAAGCCATCAAAATTCTACACTGAACGAATAAAACTGACTTTGTTAATCCCCAATTCATAAGGGAACTCATAAGTAATAAAGTAAAATCATTATATCGTCAGATAAATATTACTTAATGTACTCAAATGCATCGCATAAAT
>KN883055.1:108260-118422 GCA_000934455.1 Apostichopus parvimensis
GGGTTCTACACAAAAACCCAGTCGCAGAAATCAGAAGAAGAACAACCATTTACCCAACTCGAATCAGAAGATAGCCTGGACTGAGGAGCATCAGGGAATTTTATGTAGTCTGATTGACCTACTAACAAGACAACCAGTTATGGCATTCCCTGACTTCGCTAAGCCATACATTCTCCACACCGATGCATCGTTAATGGGACTTGGAGCTGTACTCTACCAGGAGCAGGAGGGGAAACTGAGGGTAATTGCATATGCCTCCAGGACTCTCAGTGCTCCAGAGAAGAATTACCACTCTACAAAACTTGAATTCCTGGCACTGAAGTGGGCGGTGACGGAACGCTTTCGAGATTACCTGACATACGCAAAGCACTTTGTGGTCTACACAGATAATCATCCCCTCACTTACATGATGACGACAGCACGTTTAAATGCAACAGGTCAGAGGTGGGTATCAGATCTTGCCTCATTCAGATTTGATATCAAGTATCGACCAGGGCACAGTAACCAGGATGCCGATGTGTTATCAAGGATGCCCTTAGAAACCGACATCAATGAGTACATCCAGGAGTGTACTGCAGAAGTTCCGGGATGTGCTCTCCAGACGATTTCAGAGTGTGCGGCAGCAAATGTAGAGGGAACATTTGTGTATGCAGACTCACTTACTGCTGATATAGACCTGTGTAATATCATGAACCTTACCACAGATCACCAAGTGAGTCTCATTGAACTGAAGGAACTAAAGGCTGCTCAAGTCAATGACCCAGTAATTGGCCGAGTCCTTGAGTACATGGAAAAGGGGACAAAGCCAACTTACAGGGAGAGGAAAGCCGAAGACCCAGATGTGAGAGCATTACTAAACAAATGGGGAGAACTCATTGTTACCACCGAAGGTGTATTAAAGAGAGTAACGGCTAATCGAGAACAGCTGATTCTGCCATCGAAGTACAAATCTATGGTATTGAAGCAGCTTCACAATGACATGTGTCACGTGGGCGTGGAACGGACACTAGACTTGGTGAGAGAAAGATTCTATTGGACCCACATGGCGAAAGAGGTTGAGTTCTATGTAAGGAAACAATGTCAATGTATCAAACAAAAGAAACCAGCAAGACATGTAAAGAGTCCACTTGTGCCAATTGTGACAAAAGAACCCTTCGAATTGGTATCTATTGATTACCTACATTTGGAGAAAAGTAAAGGGGGATATGAGTACATACTAGTCGTGGTGGATCACTTCACTAGATTTGCCCAGGCCTATGCGACGAAAAGGAAGACTGCCCTGGCAGCAGCTGATCACCTGTTCAACGACTTCTTCCTGAAGTTTGGATTTCCAAAAAGGTTGCATCATGATCAGGGGAAGGAATTTGAAAATCATCTTTTCACAAGACTACAGCAACTCAGTGGAGTGGGACACTCCAGAACGACCCCATACCACCCACAAGGGAACGGTCAGGTAGAACGACTGAATCGTACCCTCCTCAACATGCTACGATCGATGACTGAACAACAACGGTTCAACTGGAAGGACTCTTTGCGTAAATGCATGCATGCATACAACTGCACAAAGTGTGAAGGAACAGGTTATTCACCATTCTTCCTAATGTTTGGAAGAACACCACGCTTACCTGTAGATATTGCTTTCGGCTTGAAGGGAGATGAGACTACCAGAACTCAAAACGAGACAACTGGAGACCAGAAAGAGACATATGCTGAAAGATGGCGAAACAAAATGAAGGAAGCCTACAAAATTGCAGCCCAACATGCAAAGAAACAATCTGATAGAGCCAAACAAAGACTGGACAAGAAGGGACACAACGTTGCCTTGCATTCTGGTGACCGTGTTCTCGTGAAGAATCTTGCCCGGGTTGAAGGACCAGGAAAGCTTCGTCCTTTCTGGGAAGAGCAAGTTTATGTTGTTACCAAGCAGTTACCAGACATTCCTGTGTATGAAGTCCGTCCAGAGAGTAACCGGGGTCGGATTCGAGTCTTGCACCGAAATCTACTTCTACCATGTGATGCTCTTTTACCTGCTGATAACACTCCTAGACGTATCGCAAAGAAGGCTTCATCGAATAAAAGGCGAACTACTGACATTGTGGAAGGGAGTACAGATAGTTCAAGCGACGATGAATGGGTGCCCGATAGATTTCCCGGTTACCCATATCAAAGGGTGGACCGAGAGGGTGTTCAGGGTGGTGACCTCCATCGGCGGGATAGAAGGTATGAGGTTGATGTGGGAGGGGATCAGGTCGAAGTTGACAATCAAAGCAATTCAGCAGGGGAGCAGGAAATTTGTGACCCCCCAGAACAACCAGGTCAAAATTTGGAAATTTGTGACCCCCCAGAACAACCAGGTCAAAATTTGAGACCACAGAGAGTTAGACAGGGAAAGAAGGTTTTGACTTATGATAATTTGGGAAACCCTACCTGGGTCAGACAGGAACCCCATGTTTGTTATCTGTACCAGTATGTTCAGCCAGTTGAATGCACAAAATCTAATTACTTGGGGAACATATATTCAAAATCTCTAATTTAATTGAGAACTTCTAGTGTAACCCGATATCACAAGGGCTGAGTGGTACACACTGCCAACAGGTAATAGTCCTACTTTAGTTGTTTTTTTTATAACTTTACCAGACATTACTTGAACACTGAGAGAACTTTGTGAGTTCCATTGTATTATATGTTATAACTTTTATTGTTATCAAACTTGTTTATTCGCACAGGAATGACAGATTTCGAGATACATGTGTATGTGTTATTTAACATAGCATTGGTGGTGAGGTATGGAAATACGATAGTTAAAATGGGAACATGCTAGTTTTTGGGGGCACAAGGAAATTTGTGAAATGGTATGCAAGGTTTCAGTGACTTATTGGTCATTTTCAACTTGACAATGTCTTTTGGGTATTGCGCAGTGCTCAAATTTATTTGTCTTTTAGCCAAACGAATGTACTTGAATATTCTGTTACTTCAGATAAAAGTATAGTCAGTGGTAAATTTGCTACAAAAAAAGGTTAAAGTAAACTACGTGTATACATTTATTAGTATGGGTGCCAAGGTGTTTCTAGTAGTGAGAACGACTATTGAGGTTTATATCTCCAGCTTGTAATTAGCAAGACTCGACAAATGAGAACAGTATAGAGTGCATTTTATAAAACTTTTATTAACCATTCATTTCTTCTTACATTGAATTCTATATTTCTTCATATGATACATGTTTACATGTCAGGGATGACATCTCTAAAGGAGGGGAGAGTGTTATGGGTATGATTAGCGGTGCCCTACCCAAAATTTTGTTGTTTGTTTTGGCGTTCAATAGAGTGTATAGTGGGCGGAGCCCCAGCTATTGAATTACATGTGCCTTAACGTTACGACAAGCAAAACTAAACTGTTTCTCCTCTCTCTGTCTCACAGTTTTAAGGTAACTTGGTGGGCTGGTGCTTGGGCCCCTGCTGCCATTGGGATTGAGAGATCCGGGTCTTAACAAATATCATGGATTAATTAAACGTTTGATTTGGATATGGATTCTTCGAGTGGCTTGCAACTTCCGTTCTGGAATAGCAAGTGCCTTCTCCTTTCTTATGTCAAGCAACCCTATTGGTTAACAATCCCAATGTATGGGAAACAGGGCTGAGGGTGTATCAGTTTGGTGATGTTCATTTGGTTTGTATGTCCATATTCTGACTTGGTTTATTTTTCCAAAAGGTCTGGTATAACTTCACCCTATGATCCTGAACTTCTTAGCCTGTGGAAGAAAATCTGTCAAATCTGAAGGTTGCTATACAAATTTTCTAGTAATTCGGTCTAAACGCCCCCCCCCCCCGCTCTCCCCTCGTCCTTTTAGCAAAGTAACTACTTAAGTATAAACTATGCTAGTACCTTCCAAAGTTTCATGTAAAAGTATGTGACCTTCAAATATGTCACTAGGTATTACTAAGACAGATAAAGGTAGTTTTAAGTTAGGCTAGAGTAATGCTCCTGATGAGCAAAGCCGCCAACAGCTAAGAGAAACCGTACTTCTTTAGGGAGATGTTACACTTTTAACGTTTCTTTACATATGAAATTGAAGAACGGAGGAAGTCTTAAGTGGAAATGAGCTGGCGTTTACACGTTTTAATTTGTCATAATACTGGTATTTGTTTATTGAACTGTTTACATTCACATTGAAAAGGAGACAGGACACCAAAAGATTATATTATATCGCCCCCCCCCCACCATCCCAAGTGGCACTATGACATTACACATTGGCCAAAAATAGCTACATGCCACGACTTTTAAAAACCAATTTACTCCAGTAACGTGCAACATAATGGACTTAGATATTTTATGGAAAAGTTCATCACAAGGATCTTGGTGATATACGTTCATTGTGATGATTTGGGATTCCTTCCCTTCAATCCTTATGTATGGTTAGGCTAACTCCAAGAATGGCTTAAATTACTTAACCTTGGTCTAGGTATTGTAGTCTTCACGGTCACAATTAAAATTTGAGTGATTTATTCATCATTTTTATACGAGTTACACCCATTGTCATCAATGTCCGTCAGTGACTTACACCACCTGTTTCCTCATTTACACACAGTTCTAATTAAATGTACCGACACTGTTACACCGATTCAGTAGAGATAAATAGCGTTACTCCAGTCTACTGTCTATAGCTACTCGCGCAACAGATACAAGAATCGAATGTACTGCAATCACAACACTAGGCTACTATTCAGGTATATTATTGTTGACCCACTGACCATTCTGTTTTCACGAGTTATGCTATCGTGTATGAAATGCTGCATTAAGCAATTAAAGGTGGAAATAATAAAAATATTACCTTCCCATAATCCTGGGTGTTTTTCAAATGGCAGTTAGATGTATGGACCTTAGACAAATTGTGTTACTGAGAGGTTGTACTGATGACTAAAGTATTCGTCAGTATGTAAAAACGAGAATGGGCCTTAGGTGGACATTCGTCAGAAAAAAAAAAAACGAAAAAATAGACAGTTTTAAAACTTCTAACCCGGCTCAACCGATTCTTCACCCTCGAAATAGGTATAAGAACAATATTTAACTCAATTTCGCCAAAAGTGCACATTCGCCACTACGCGAAAACGGGGACGATATATTATCTCCGTTTCATACGTTCATTCCAGTCCTCTACATGTTATGTATCTGTTCTCGATACGTTATTTGTTTTCCATTCTGTTATATATATATTTTTGTTAGGCCTTTCGCACATTTATTTTTAGATTAAGCTTCACCAATCTGTTTCTGGTTTCTGATTTACTGTTATTTGACTTATTTCAGAGCTACACGGGCCGCCGACTAAAACCATCAAAATTCTACACTGAACGAATAAAACTGGCGTTGTTAATCTCCAATACATAAGGAAACTCGTCAGTAATAAGTAAAATCATTATACCGTCAGATATATATGACTTAATGTACTCAAATGCATCACAAAAATGGACCCAACTGTACTGTGTAAAGATTTTGGTCTTACAAGGTATGAATGCAGTCAACATGTATAGTATTTGAACATACAATTGTTTTGTATTTTTTCAACACCATTTCTCCTTTACCGCATTGAAATGCACAGCTTTATTCTGATATTTGAGACCATAAGCACTATGTTTCCCTTTTAGTTTTGTGTAGCCTAATTGTCTCTATGCTAGACTAAGTAGTCCAGCCACTTTGATTGATTAGTGTCAGATGTTTGAAAGGTCATTTCTCAAAAATTGAAAGTAATGTTACATGTTGTATCTACAGCCATGCACCTATAATATATACCTCTTGTCATGCAATACATGTCTGCTCACTTTGTACTTATGCAGGATTTCAATGTCTCTTTTGCATCTGTTTTGTATGTGCAATTAAAATGCTAAGATAAGAGGGCAGATAGGGAACGGTGGTTGTAGGAAGCGGACACACAATACGGGAAGCAATACACGGAGAGTTACCCTCAGTTCGACTCAGGGGCGTCAAACATGGGGGTGAGGGGCAGGGGATACGCCCCACTTTCTGAAGGGCGGGGACACAATATCAAATGTCCCCCACCACCACCCAGGTTTAGTGACTGACTCGTATATGAACTTGGCATATCATTCAGGCTCATAATGACTTGTGCATCTCATAACGAGAGCTCAAACAAATAGAGCTACATAAGATTAGTAGTTATTAATGTTTTATTCTGATCTGCTCGACCACCAGATGAAAAGTTGAACTTTGTAACCGGGTTGAAATATGAATAATGGCATTCAATTATAGCATAAATTTAATGAGAAACCAGTAATTTATGCCCCCCACCGACCCACTCACCCACTTTCAATTGGCATTGACAGCACTGGTTTGACTTAACTTAGTTTTCGTATAGATTCTTCTCGTGCATCCCGTACGCGAGACAGTATAGAATAGAAATTCTAACTGGTTGACAGCTCATGTTTTAAAAGGTCTACTACAGATCCTTTTTTTTTTAATTTCTTTCTTTCGAATTAGATGCATTATATCTTTATGTTTTATTCTTCTCTCAAAATTTATCTTTGTTCTTGAATTAAACATCTGAAAACTTCACAGCTGAATCCCCCACCAGGGCTTAGAATCCATTCTGGAAAAACTTAACTGCTGTGTCTGACATATAGTTTCGTGCTTTCTGACCTGAGGCTATGAGAGAACATGAAATCTCCGAAACGTTGCTTCGCCCCTGGACCCACTGTGAGGCTCTGAGATACCACAGAACAAAATGTCTCTTTCTGACATGTATTGATTTGCTTCAAAATCACTAGCAGAGGCCAAAAATATATACCTGAAAGTGCTGCAGCGCTATACTCCCAGCCAATAACTGTGTACACAATGAGTATCTACAGCTGTAATTATAAAACAAATTATCACTTTATTAGTTTCAAGTTTTTAAAACGCAGCTGGGCCAGTCAATTCAGTCGGTCCCAATAAAGCTAATTGGTCTACAGTACACACCCTCGAGAGACGATCCACTAAAGTTGACGTACTAAAGAAAACGATCAAATTCAGTCACGATATACCAACTATTCGACGAAAATTGGAATTCAAAAGAAATCATTGTCCTCAACAGAGAATGCCCGCGAGTGCCAGCCATATCCGGGCATCTAGAAGTGCCAAATATAAAAAATATGGACTCTTGTTCCGTACCCCATTTCCAACGATGCACTGCTGCTTGCTACGCCACTCCCGCAGGCTTATACACCCGATAAGCCCGGCTCAATTTTGCCCGCTAATCGTTGGGTTATTTTATTTTCAAACCTGGCTATTGAAACACCGAAGTGTGCGAACGTACGTGGTAGTAAGTGAGCATGATTGATTCATGTGAATACTTGTTACATATCGTCAAATCGGTTTTCATTCTCTGTTTTTTTCCATTACTTTTTAAACAATTTTATCTTATTTATTGTTTTCTTTGTTAATGCCTTCTACGCTTTCATATACTCGGTGGCGTACTAAGCTTGCGGGTCGCCCGGAGGGTGCCTTGCCACGTATTGAATATGTAATCAGTTCAAACCCTTTCCAAAGATAGCACCATTTTGAATCCAAGCCTCCTTACATAAACACAAATTATTCCCTTAGACCCCTTCCCCAGGACGGCTTCCCCGGAACGGGGTGACAAAGGAAGAATCCGCCGCGGGTGCCAACTATTCTAAGTATGCGCCACTGCTATACTTAGATCCTGACCAGTCAATTCTGTCGCATGTTGCAATACCAGACGGAAATCCCCGTACACATAATTAACTTCGTGAGCATGCACAGCATTACAGAAATTACAGGCATTGCATACCAGAGAGACGGGACAGCTTTCATCACACCTAGCCTTGCATCGAACAATTGCGAGTAGACTGCTCTGTGGTTAAATATTTTGAGTCTGGAATAGTTTCACGTAAGTAGAATTATTTGTTTCTATTCAAGCTCCTTAAGATCCGATGCCTATCTGTTGATTTACGCACAAAATACCTCCACTTCACGACGATAGTAAATCTATCAGCAGGCGAAGGTAGGATTTGAAATTGAACCATGCATGTGTCATCAAAGGCGTGAGTTCCATAGTCCATATGTTAATTTTCGTGATGTGCTGTTTCAACATTACTATGCCTTATTGTGTATGAACAACGATATTTCAGGTTCATATACTTTGATAGCTCACGCGTAGCGTTAACTGTTGGTGATTTGAAGGACTTCACAACGTGCGTCGGATGCCTGCATGTAATAATTAACTGAAATATTGAATAAATGATTGTGTAGTGAAACGGATGAAGCATGACCTTCATTTGCATGATTATGATTACAAATACACAGCATAGTTTTAGCAAGCTCACATAGATATTTGATATTAGCGTGCCGATCACTCAGTTCCAGACTGTTCAGCTCCACAATTTATAACTATATGGTCGCTGAAGCCGATTCCACATGTAAGGGAAGGAGGGAGAATCCTCACAACAGAACAACAGAAACATAAACGTCAAATGGTGCATACTGAGTTAAACATAGACCTGGCAACTGAAGCACAAGTGTATTGGATTCAAAAATAGTTTTTTACCTCGGCTTTAGATGTTAAGTACTTTACTCCCCTGCCCCAGCCGCCCCAAGGATCAACGTATGCGTTCTATCCTTTTAAACCTTTGGCTAGCTATGGGTCTGTTGTACAACCCTAAGTATATATAGACGTTTGTATGCAATACAATTTCCTAAAAGATTCTTCTTAAATTTTGTTTATCATAATAGCTTTTCCCAAACAATGGACGTGAAGGAAGGATTTTGCTGGAGGTGTAACTTAAAGTTACGAAAAGGAATGGTAATATGCGATTCGTGTAAAATCGCTCAATACTGCAGTCAAAAGTGCAAAGAAGCTGACCAGCTACGTCATAAAAGTGTAGAATGTCCTACATGGTCAACCAAAACGTGCGGACATTGTCAGAAAATTGGAGCTAAATATGAAGTAAGTAACACATATTATACCCGAAATTTCGGACATTCCATTATACAAGAAGCAAGGTCACGAGAGGGTCGAGGGGGTTATGCTGGTATGTAATTGAAAGTTTACTCTCGTCTCAATATGTAGAAATGTACATGGTTATTTATTTAAACGAGCACATAGTCTTCACATGAATATACAAGTCATCGCTTTCAAATTCATTTTAGAACTTCACTGGAGTAAGAAATTCAGCAGATTTAAATAGCGAAACTTTATGGATGGAGTTAGCAACAGTTACTCTTTCTGATTTCTTCTCAAGTGTGCTGATTGCTTGTCAACGGATTACTGTAATGGTGATTGCCAGAAGCGACACTGGAAACGGCATAAACCTGTTTGTCAAATTTGGAAAGGAAGGGTAAAGCAAACAGCATTGCGACCGCTGATATATATTCAAGATTTACCGTATTACTTCAGCAATTCTTTCGCTAATGATCTCCTAAATCTAGAAAATAATGAAGGAGAGGGCAGTTCGTCATCTGCTGACCTTGGCAACAATGACAAAATCACTTCCGACTTTAGCATTTTACTTCCTGCTTGCGGTGACCTACGTCAGATGATCCAGACGGTGTATTCACTCCCCAAAAACTTCACTGGTAACCTGAAGTTTGTTTTGAATGATATTGACCCGTTCGTCATGGCCAGAAATGTCCTTCTTCTCTACATGTTTAGTTCATCTAAAGACGACACCGCTCCGATTATTTCGTCCATTTGGCTGTCTCTCCTTCTCTCTAAGGAAGAGTATTCCTTCCTCCAAGACTCCCTCAAAAGTCTCATCGAGATGGACTCCATGCAACTGAAGAAGAGAACGAACGGTGTGCTTGAAGTAAGTGAGAGGTCCTACAACACTTTGCGTGGAGTATGGCTTGGCTGGAAGAACCTCGAGGCAGGGATAGGGACAAAAGTTGGATTCATTCTTATACAGCAGAGGACCTTTATGTTTGCCATCGACCCGTTAGCAGTTGAGAGCACCAATGGATACATCGAGCAAGTTCCGAAGCGGCACGCACCGTCGATTCGCAAATGGATCGAAGACGGTATTATAGCTTCCGGAGATAAACGACTAGGGAAGACCTTGCGATATTGCAACCCGACCTTCACTGGTCGTCGACGGGGCGAGAGTTTCCGACCAGGGGAGTCCATTCCTCGTGATTTTGTATTTCAATACTGCGTCAG
>KN883055.1:131835-146218 GCA_000934455.1 Apostichopus parvimensis
AACAATTTTATCTTATTTATTGTTTTCTTTGTTAATGCCTTCTACGCTTTCATATACTCGGTGGCGTACTAAGCTTGCGGGTCGCCCGGAGGGTGCCTTGCCACGTATTGAATATGTAATCAGTTCAAACCCTTTCCAAAGATAGCACCATTTTGAATCCAAGGCACCTTACATAAACACAAATTGTTCCCTAAGACCCCTTCCCCGAGGACGGCTTCCCCGGAACGGGGTGACAAAGGAAGGATCCGCCGCGGGTGCCAACTATTCTAAGTATGCGCCACTGCTATACTTAGATTCTGACCAGTCAATTCTGTCGCATGTTGCAATACCAGACGGAAATCCCCGTACACATAATAAACTTCGTGAGCATGCACAGGATTACAGAAATTACAGGCATTGCATACCAGAGAGACGGGACAGCTTTCATCACACCTAGCCTTGCATCGAACAATTGCGAGTAGACTGCTCTGTGGTTAAATATTTTGAGTCTGGAATAGTTTCACGTAAGTAGAATTATTTGTTTCTATTCAAGCTCCTTAAGATCCGATGCCTATATGTTGGTTTACGCACAAAAAAACCTCCACTTCACGACGATAGTAAATCTATCAGCAGGCGAAGGTAGGATTTGAAATTGAACCATGCATGTGTCATCAAAGACCTGAGTTCCATAGTCCATATGTTAATTTTCGTGATGTGCTGTTTCAACAATACTATGCCTTATTGTGTATGAACAACGATATTTCAGGTTCATATACTTTGATAGCTCACGCGTAACGTTAACTGTGGTGAGTTGAAGTACTTCACAACGTGCGTTGGATGCTTGCATGTAATAATTAACTGAAATATTGAATAATTGATTGTGTAGTGAAACGGATGAAGCACGACCTTCATCTGCATGATTATGATCATAAATGTACAGCATAGTTTAACACGCTCACATAGATATTTGATATAAGCGTATATCCATCACTCAGTTCCAGGCTGGTCAGATCCAGAATTTCATAAAGGGGGTTATAACTATGTGGCCGCTGAAGCCGATTCCACATGTAAGGGAAGGAGGGAGAATCCTCACAACAGAACAACAGAAACATAAACGTCAAATGGTGCATACTGAGTTAAACATAGACCTGGCAACTGAAGCACAAGTGTATTGGATTCAAAAATAGTTTTTTACTTCGGCTTCAAATGTTAAGTACTTTACTCCCCTGCCCCAGCCGCCCCAGTATCAGCGTATGTCGTTCTATCCTTTAAACCTTTGGCTAGCTATGGGTCTGTTTCACAACCCTAAGTATATATAGACGTTTGCATGCAACATTATATCCTGAAAGATTCTTCTTAAATTTTGTTTATCATAATAGCTTTTCCAAAGCAATGGACGTGAAGGAAGGATTTTGCTGGAGGTGTAACTTAAAGTTACGAAAAGGAATGGTCATATGCGATTCGTGTAGAATTGCTCAATACTGCAGTCAAAAGTGCAAAGAAGCTGACCAGCTACGTCATAAAAGTGTAGAATGTCCTACATGGTCCACCAAAACGTGCGGAAATTGTCAGAAAATTGGAGCTAAATATGAAGTAAGTAACACATATTATACCCGAAATTTCGGACATTCCATTATACACGAAGCAAAGTCACAGGAAGGTCGAGGGGGTTATGCTGGTACGTAATTGAAAGTTTACTCACGTCTTAACATGTAGAAATGTGCATGGTTATTTATCTAAACGAGCACATAGTCTTCACATGAATATACAAGTCATCGTTTCAAATTCATTTTTGAACTTCACTTGAGTAACAAATTCAGCAGATTTATGTATCGAAACTTTATGGATGGAGTTAGCAACAGTTACTCTTTCTAATTCTTTTCTAGTGTGCTGATTGCTTGACAACGGATTACTGTAATGGTGATTGCCAGAAGCGACACTGGAAACGGCATAAACCTGTTTGTCAAATTTGGAAAGGAAGGGTAAAGCAAACAGCATTGCGACCGCTGAAATATACTCAAGATTTACCTTATTACTTCAGTAATTCTTTCGCTAATGATCTCCTAAATCTAGAAAATAATGAAGGAGAGGGCAGTTCGTCATCTGCTGACCTTAGCAACAATGACAAAATCACTTCCGACTTTAGCATTTTACTTCCTGCTTGCGGTGACCTGCGTCAGATGATCCAGACGGTGTATTCACTCCCAAAAAACTTCACTGGTAACCTGAAGTTTGTTTTGAATGATATTGACCCGTTCGTCATGGCCAGAAATGTCCTTCTTCTCTACATGTTTAGTTCATCAAAAGACAACACCGCTCCGATTATTTCGTCCATTTGGCTGTCTCTCCTTCTCTCTGAGGAAGATTATTCCTTCCTCCAAGACTCCCTCAAAAATCTAACCGAGATGGACTCCATGCAACTGAAGAAGAGAACGAACGGTGTGCTTGAAGTAAGTGAGAGGTCCTACAACACTTTGCGTGGAGTATGGCTTGGCTGGAAGAACCTCGAGGCAGGGATATGGACAAAAGTTGGATTCATTATTATACAGCAGAGGACCTTTATGTTTGCCCTCGACCCTTTAGCAGTTGAGAGCACCAATGGATACATCGAGCAAGTTCCGAAGCGACACGCACCGTCGATTCGCAAATGGATTGAAGACGGTGTAATAACTTCCGGAGATAAACGACTAGGGAAGACCTTGCGGTATTGCAACCCGACCTTCACTGGTCGTCGACGGGGCGAGAGTTTCCGACCAGGGGAGTCCATTCCTCGTGATTTTGTATTTCAATACTGCGTCAGATGTGATTGTATTCCGTTTCAGATGTGGGATTATCTTGATATGATTCAACAAATCGACTGTGACTCGGTCACCGAAATGTGTCATGCCTTCACTACTGATTGCGTCATCAAAGCTATGAAACTGATGAATGAGAAACGACTGATCATAAAGACCTTCATCGAAGATTTTCTTAACATTGAATCATTTCTGACCGACAGTCCGCAATTTGATCGTATTTTTACATCCAATCTGATAGATTATCATCAAGTGGGAACGGTGCTGGGGACACTTGAGCCTCTCCTTAACAAGGAGAACCCCCACGCTGTCATCTTGACGGAAACCATTAATTGGCATGCGGGGATGGAGGGTGCGAATCAACCAACTGGTCAGAAAGTCCAATCGAGTTTGCTCCTTCGTGCAGCAATGGATGTAGATCCAACGATGAAACGGTTCTTTTCTATGAAGGACATGAATTATAGCTTCACTCGTGAATATTATAATAATATGGATTACTTCATATCTTACCTCAGAGGAAGAAAGCTCAATGATTCAGGCAAGTTTCGATACGAAGGAACTAAACCAAAATTACCAACATGGTCAGATTTGAAAAAGTGGGGAGGGTTACACCTCCGCGACTTTCGCGCCGGTAGGCATAAGGTTGTTCCATTTTCCCGAAGGGTGAACGCTCGCGCGGTAAGCATGAAGCGTGGTAGTGTTCGTACCCTCGAATGGTATCGGAAGGAGGTTTAATCACATAATATGACTGTTTCAAAGCTGAAGAGGATATTCAGGTGGTTCAAGTTGATTGCTTGACAAAATTCTGAAAATGTTCTGTATCTTAGCTTCAAAACCACATCCCTGCATAGCAAATTGTATGGCGATGATCATAACTTTCTCGAATTTTGTGATATTTTGTGGATACATCTGGCAACAGCGTAGAGAATGACGTCGTCATGGGCAATTAAGCTGAAAAACTTTGATTTCTTTATACTATGTAAATCGTTTAGCCAAGGAGGGAATAATATTTCGTCAAAAACCTTTTCTTTTTAAATATTGAGAACATATGGCTGATTGAGCAAAAATTCGAAATGATTCATATTTCACTGATAACACAACGAACAGTTTATTTAAGAAAAATGATGCTTTTCAGAGAAGAATTGTCTCAAATTGGATCATTGTGATCCACTTCCTGGAGTAATGGAAAGTTTATCTAGTCATAATGTGTTACAATCAATCAATCAACTTTTTTCTCGGGTCAGGGAAATGATATTGAGATAGGGTTTTCGGTGTGCAACTAGCAAAGTGTAGTTTCTTCCTCTCTACGATAAGCGTGACATCGTCTGCCACCAAAACATTACTGTCTCTCAGCAACCACAACAAATTAAAAACATAAAAAAGAAAAGAAAAAAGGAAAGATATTGCTGTGAATGATCTAGATATCATGTCACAACTGCTACTCAGTGCTCTTAAATTCATTGCTTAATCAATCTTTCCTCACTCATTAGCATCATGCACACTTATGTGGGATATGAACGTCAACTAGCATTACATATCGTGCAAAGAAACAAGATCTCAAAGAAAACTTGAAGAATGCAATGAGGATTCATTTTGTTTACTCAAGGCATTTTCGAAAACCTGTGATAATTTAGACGTCGCTAAATACATAGTTCCTCGTCACGTTCATAATTATTTATGGTATAAACTCTTTAAACAGGTAAGGCCTTACCACATTTGTTGTTCGATTATTTAAAAAAAATACTCTCAATGTAACGTGATGATGAAGTAATTATGCCATTATAAATTCAGGTCAGATAAACAATGCTGCCAGGAGGACCCATTATTACATTCAATGACAAGTAAATACAAGTTCCGTGCTATTGACATGTAATGAAATGATTCAAACACGTAGTTTTCTATCTTATATGAAATGAACTTGATGGGTTGAGCTATGAAGTGATTTGCAATTACGTAAGTAAAATTTCAATTACTTCATGAGACTGAAAGGACACCTGTTTTATATAATTAGTTGCTCTTATTTTTGTATAACCAAGACTTTTGAATATCTTGTTCTTAAAGCTGCAATTGTTTTACTTCAGAAGTGCCCTTTTGTTGCCATATTGAATCAAATTAGTAAACCTACTTTAAAAAAATTATTAAAATTACCCTTTTGCTGAAGAATTTTAAAATACTGGAGGATACTCTTTGTCGGAAAATGTTGAGGAATCTTATGGTTTGTGATAAAATGCAAAGTTTGTTACCACAATTTTAATATATGATGACAACTCTATTGAAAAATAACTTTTAGCATATGCTAAGAAAGAAACTGTTATTTGTCCAGGTTGGATTTCTATAGCTTTATATTTGAGATATAATATTTTAAAATGGAGACACATGAATTAAAGTGGCTGGGCTACCTAGACTAATACGCAGACTATCAGGTCAGTTCCTGAGATGCAACATAAATCTCAACAGGCAAACATACGAATTTGAGACGCCCAAATGATGTTTACAATGTATTACAAATGTATTACAAGATGTGCTTTATAAGAAGTTAATTTATCATATTTTTGGTTACGTTATTAAAAATGGTAAAACAATAGATTAACATTTAGGCATGTACACACTTACAGGGGCATACCCAGCCCTGTCGATCCGGGGGTGGGGAATGGGGGATAAAGATGATCGTCGCGATATCATGGTCTAAATTTAATTGGGAAATACTGAATGATATTGAATCAACATAGTCGATATATTGTACAAATACGATCATCTGTGATTCAGTGTTCTTCTTGCCTTTGAGCTTCTACTGTCTGAACGGTTTCTATTATTATTTTCCAGGGGTGTAGCTACTTTAATTTCTCGGAGCCCAACATATTCATGGGGGGGGGGGAGGCTTCATGTTGGAATGACCCCAAGCGCTCCCCGAGGGCCTTGGGCCCCTGTTGGGGTCCAGAGGCAACGCCAGGGTGGGACCATTGGTGGTTCCCCGAAAGCTCTGGGGTATGTACAAAATTGTGGGCATTAGAATGAAGCATTTAATTATCTTCAAATGGCATTGGATGCGCACTAAACATACCACAAAAGTCACCATTTGTCTTCAGCCGTCTTATGATGGCGCTGCACACTAAGGATTGTGGACTTTCAGCGCAACGCTTACAGCGTTAACATTCTTCACTTTTCTCTGCTAGCTTGACAGTCTCCCTCTAATTTGACAGTCTCCCTCCCCCTTACTCTCTCTTACTGATCAGAAACTTCACAAAATGCGCAAGACTAAAAATATCAAAAAGAAAACCTGATAAGATAGATACGGTGAAGAAATTCACCGCATTAGATTTTTTTTTCTTTTTTTGAATTGATAGTCATAGGTTCAAAGCAACAATTGGCTAAACTTCCTGATTTTTCTTTTCAAGTGGGGGCGGCAACAATTCATACAGTTGATAAGGCTCGTAATTTGGGTATTATTTTTGATAAAAGTCTTTCACTTGACTTACACATTGCAAATGTGTGTAGAAAAGCAAATTTTAGTATTCATAAGCTTTGGCATATTCGTAGTTACTTGGATGAGTACCTCATGTAAATCACTTGTTCATGCATTTGTTACGTCACACATAGATTACTGCAATTCATTATACTGTAACTTACCTTCACATCTCATAGATAAACTTCAGAAAATCCAAAATGCTGCTGCCAGACTTGTAACGGGTACTTCCAAATATGATCATATAAAACCCGTCCTACATAACTTGCATTGGCTTCCAGTTAGAGATAGAATATCTTATAAGATTTTATTACTCACTTTTAAATGTATTTACAATATTGCACCGCAGTACCTTTGTGATTTAATTTCTCTTTACACTCCCTCTAGACCGTTGCGTTCCTCGTCCCGTCTGCTTTTAACTGTTCCTAACATAAGAACTGCAAAATTTGGACCGAGATCTTTTAGCTATGCTTCGCCAGTTTTATGGAATTCACTCCCTGAGGTTTTAAGAAAAATTGAAAGTTTTACCCTTTTTAAATCCAAACTTAAGACTCATTTATACTGCAAAGCTTATAATATCTGAATTCATTTTATGTATTATTATTCGTAAATTGTTTTCTTGTTATATATTTGTTTTACTGTTTATCATGTAATTATTATATTCTTTTATCCACTATTTTTATTTTTATTAACTTAATTTAATTTAACATGATTTGTTTTGTTTTTTAATTCCACTTATTATTGTTTTATTCTTCATCGTGTAAAGCGCATATGAATATATATATGTTATAGTATTTGCGCTATATAAGGAACCATAACAATAATAATAATAATAATATATTTTTAGCTTATGAAGGAAAGGACGTATGGCGCTATTAAAAGATTCTTAATTTTTTTCCTATAGGCAACTTGTGGCAGATAGTAAACAGTAAACTCCTATGGACACCGAATGCTGCAGTATGTGTATATTATTATCACGCTGCATCTTCGTAAATATGACCCTGCTAATGTTTGCATTGTAATAGATATATAGGGCCTACGTTTATTTACTTATCTTTATTGCAACATCAGGACGGAAAACACCGGCTTTAAAATTAACTATATTATGTACAATGACAATAGCTATATAGACTCATCTTGAAGGAAGAAGCAACACAAATACATCACATAATTACAGGTCTGAATTCTTGACTGACAGCTTGGAATCCATTACAGAATACTGGAAGTTAATCCATTCATTCTTATACATAAGAACCATATTCATAAGCGTGCACAGGATATCAAATGTGGAGGGGGGGGGAGTCAAAATATCCCCCGACTGATTAACTTCAATGGGGGTGGAATTTTGTGGAAGGGCCAGAGGTCAATGGAGTTTTTTTTTAAATAAAGGAGGAGCTGCACTTCGGACATTGTAGCCGACCCCTATAAAAGGGGTCATAGGGGTCCGCCCTCAGAATTGTTTCTTATATAAGTTTTAAACGTCAATGAATGGATGTCTATACATGTAATTCTAAGTACGGTACATTTTTTTTAATTAATAATTAATAAATAATCCCTGCAGCAGGCTAATGTTTACATTGAAATAGATAGGGCCTACGTTTATTTACCTATCTGTATTGCAACATCAGGACGGAAAACACCGGCTTTAAAATTAACTATAGATGTACAATGACAATAGCCATATAGACTTGAAGGAATAAACACCACAAATACATCACATAATTACAGGTCTGAATTCTTGACTGACAGCTTGGAATCCATTTCAGAATACTAGAAGGTAATCTATTCATTCTCACATAATTACAGGTCTGAATGTAACATCAATCGGTCCCCAAAAAGCTAATTGGTCTACTGTACACCCCTTTAGAGACGATCCACTGAAGTTGACGTACTAAAGAGACTATAAAAGTTACTAATGATACCGACGATTCGACGAAGATTTGAATTCAAAAGAAACCTTTTGCTGAGCAGAGAAAGCCGAGATTGCCATATCCTCACCTCACCTATCCCGGAGTCTGGTAGATCGTAGGGGCGCCACAGACGCCCTCGCAACTACTTCTCTCCAGTTCTTCCTGTCCTCGGCCTCTCGTAGGGCATCAGGCAGTTTGAGGCCAGTCCACTCTGGAATGTTGTCCTCCCATCTTTTTCTCTGTCTGCCTCTCCTTCTTCCTCCCGGTACCGTGCCCTGCAGGATCGTCTTAGCCAGTTCTTTCGATCTTGTGACATGGCCATACCATCTCAGTTTTCGTTTCTTCACAATTGTGAGGAGGTCATCGTAGGGCCCGATAGCCTGGCCAATTCTGTTCCTCACTTCTTGATTGGAGATGTGGTCCCTGTAGGATATGTTGGGGAGTCTGCGGAAGCATCTCATTTCTACAGCTTGTATCCTCCTTTCGATGTCTGTTGTCAGGGTCCATGACTCACAGGCGTAGAGAAATATGGAGGTGACAAGGGAGCGCATCAGTCGGATCTTCGACCGGAGAGTGATGTTCCTGTCCTTCCAAATTAGCTTCAGTTTCGTTACTGCTGATGTTGTCTGTGCAATTGCCATATCCGGGCATCTAAAGGTGCCAAATATAAAATATGGACTCTTCTTTCGGGCCCATTTCCATTGATGCACTGTTCCTTGCTGCACCACTACCGAAGACCTACACACCCGATAAACCCGGTTCAAGTTTGCCCGCTAACCGTTTAGTTATTTTATTGTAAACCGGGTAATTCTTAGGATAATTAACAGGCAATTGAAAACCCGAAGTGTGCGAACGCACATAGTAGTAATTAGTCATGATTGATTCATGTAGAAGATTACTTGTTACATATCGTAAAATCGGTTTTCATTTTTTCGTGTTTTTTTCATGACTTTTTATAATTATATCTTATTTATTGTATTGATCATATTATCAGTTCAAAGCGTTACCAAAGATTATCTTTTTCATCTAAGCCACCTTTAATAAACACAAGTTCCTCAAAGGGGAGGGGACCCTACCTCCCCTTAGAGATTCCTCCCCTGCACGGTTTCACAAAGGAAGGATCCGCCCGGGTGCCAACTATTCTAGGTACGCCACTGCGTATACTTAGATCCTGAACTGTCAATTCTGTCGCATGTTGCAATACCAGACGGAAATACCCGTACACATAATTAACTTCGTGAGTATATATGCACAGGATTACAGAAATTACAGGCATTGCATACCAGAGAGACGGGACAGCTTACTTCACACCTAGCCATTGCATCGAACAATTGCGAGTAGACTGATCTTTGGTTGAATATTTAAAGTCTGGAGTAGTTTCACGTAAGTAGAATTATTTGTTTCTATTCAAGCTCCTTAAGTTCCGATGCTTTTTTTGTTGGTTTTCGCACAAAAAAACCCTCCACTTCACGACGATAGTAAATCGATCAGCAGTCGAAGGTAGGTTTTGAAGTTGAACCAATTGTCATCAAAGACGTGAGTTCCATAGTCAATATGTTTCCCACGGATCGTGATATGCTGTACCAATAATATGCTTTTTTTTGTGTACGAAGAACAATATTTCGGCTTCATGCTTTGATAGCCTACGTAGGTTGTAACTCACTGATGAAAGACATGTTTCTTTTTTAGTCTTCAGTTATGACATCAATTCCTAGGCTGTAAGTCATGCTACAACATAGTCTAAGTGAAAGCATAGTACAAACTGATACGATTATTTGTATTAAGCTGCAGTTTAAGATCATATTCAGATCTGTAGGCCTATAGTGATGTGATTGACACAGAACAAACGATTATTGTAAAATGTAACACTCAAAATGAAACTGCCACTGTCAATATTTATAACAAAAGACCACCATCCCCACCCCCCTCCCGCCCCGCGTAGCGTTAACTGTTGGTGAGTTGAAGTACTTCACAACATGCGTAGCATGTCTGCATTTAATATAAATTGGGAAATCAATTGTGTAATGTAAAGGATGAAGAACAATCTTCACCTGCATAATTGTTATTACAATTACACAGCATAGTTTTAGCAAGCTCATATACATATTTGAATTAGTGTACCCATCACTCAGTTCCAGACTGGTCAGATCCAGAATTTCATAAATGTAAATGTAATGTAAATGTAAGGGGGTTATAAAGGGGGTTATAACTATATGGTCGCTGAACTCGAGTCCACTTGTAAGGGAAGGAGGGTTGTGAGAATCCTCACAACAGAACAACAGAAAAATAAACGTCAAATGACTGAGTTAAACATAGACCTGGCAACTGAAGCAAAAATTCATTAGATTCAAGAGAACTTTTTTTTTTAACCTCGGCTTTAAATTTTAAGTAATTTACTCCCATGCCCCAGACTCCCCCAGGATCAGCGTATGTGTACTATCCTTTGAGCATTTGGCTAGCTATGGGTCTGCTTCACAACCCTTAGTATATATAGACGTTTGTATGCAACTCAATTTTCATAAACATTCTTCTAAATTTTGTTTATCATAATAGCTTTTTCCAAACAATGGACGTGAAGGAAGGATTTTGCTGGAGGTGTAACTTAAAGTTACGAAAAGGAATGGTAATATGCAATTCGTGTAAAATTGCTCAATACTGCAGTCAAAAGTGCAAAGAAGCTGACCAGCTACGTCATAAAAGTGTAGAATGTCCTACATGGTCAACCAAAACGTGCGGAAATTGTCAGAAAATTGGAGCTAAATATCAAGTAAGTTATAGACTGGTTGCTCCCGAAATTTCGGACATGACATTATACACGAAGCAAGGTCACAGGAGGGGCGAGGGGGTTATGCGATATGTAACTGAAAGTTTACTCACATATAAATACGTAGAATTGTGAATGGTTATTTATTTTAACCAGTACATAGTCGTCACATGAATATGCAAGTCATCGCTTTAAATTTATTTTAGAACTTCACTTGAGTAACAAAATCAGCAGATTTATATAGCGAAACGTTTTGACTCGGCCTTAATTCGGTAGGGAGTTAGGACACTGTTATGATTTATTACTTCCTTTGTTGCGGAGAGACCGATGTAAAGGACTAAGAGAAGTATTGCACTATACGATTATGGATCTTGTTAGCTACAGTTTCTTTTTTCTAATTTCTTCTCTAGTGTGCTGGCTACTTGACAACGAATTACTGTAATGGTGATTGCCAGAAGCGACACTGGGAACGGCATAAACCTGTTTGTCAAGTTTGGAAAAAAAGAGTAAAGCAAACAGCATCGCGATCGCTGATATGCCTTGTAGATTTACCTTATTACTTCAGTAATTCTTTCGCTAACGATCTCCTAAATCTAGAAAGTAACGAAGGGAAGGGCAGTTCGTCATCTTCTGACCTTGGCAACAATGACAAAATCACTTCCGACTTTAGCATTTTACTTCCTGCTTGCGGTGACCTACGTCAGATGATCCAGACGGTGTATTCACTCCCTGTAAACTTCACTGGTAACCTGAAGTTTGTTTTGAATGATATTGACCCGTTCGCCATGGCCAGAAATGTCCTTCTTCTCTGCATGTTTAGTTCATCAAAAGACGACACCGCTCCGATTATTTCGTCCATTTGGCTGTCTCTCCTTCTCTCTGAGGAAGAATATTCCTTCCTCCAAGACTCCCTCAAAAGTCTCATCGAGATGGACTCCATGCAACTGAAGAAGAGAACGAACGGTGTGCTTGAAGTAAGTGAGAGGTCCTACAACACTTTACGTGGAGTATGGCTTGGCTGGAAGAACCTCGAGGCAGGGATATGGACAAAAGTTGGATTCATTATTAGACAGCAGAGGACCTTTTTGTTTGCCATCGACCCTTTAGCAGTTGAGAGCACCAATGGATACATCGCGCAAGTTCCAAAGCGACACGCACCGTCGATTCGCAAATGGATTGAAGACGGTGTAATAACTTCCGGAGATAAACGACTAGGGAAGACCTTGCGATATTGCAACCCGACCTTCACTGGTCGTCGACAGGGCGAGAGTTTCCGACCAGGGGAGTCCATTCCTCATGATTTTTTATTTACATACTGCGTCAGATGTGATTGTATTCCTTTTCAGATGTGGGATTATCTTGATATGATTCAACATATCGACTGTGACTCGGTCACCGAAATGTGTCATGCCTTCACTACTGATTGCGTCATCAAAGCTATGAAACTGATGAATGAGAAACGACTGATCATAAAGACCTTCATCGAAGATTTTCTTAACATTGAATCATTTCTGACCGACAGTCCGCAATTTGATCGTATTTTTACATCCAATCTGATAGATTATCACCAAGTGGGAACGGTGCTGGGGACACTGGAGCCTCTCCTTAACAAGGAGAACCCCCACGCTGTTATCTTGACGGAAACCATTAATTGGCATGCGGAGATGGAGGGTGCGGATCTACCAACTGATGAGAAAGTAAAATCGAATTTGAACTTTCGTGCAGTAATGGATGTAGATCCAACGATGAAACTTTTATTTTCTATTGAGAACAGGAATTGTAGCTTCTTTCGTGAATATTATAATAATATGGATTTCTTCATATCTTACCTCAGAGGTAGAAAGCTCAATGATTCAGGCAAGTTTCGATACGAAGGAACTAAACCAAAATTACCAACATGGTCAGATGTGAAAAAGTGGGGAGGGTTACACCTCCGCGACTTTCGCGCCGGTAGGCATAAGGTTGTTCCATTTTGTCGAAGGGTGAACGCTCGCGCGGTAAACATGAAGCGTGGTAGTGTTCGTACCCTCGAATGGTATCGGCAGGAGGTTTAATCACATACTATGACTGTGTCAAAGCTGAAGAGGATATTCAGGTGGTTCAAGTTGATTGCTTGACAAAATTCTGAAAATGTTCTGTATCTTAGCTTCAAAACCACATCCCTGCATAGCAAATTGTATGGCGATGATTAAAACTTTCTCGAATTTTGTAATATTTTGTGAATACATCTGGCAACAGCGTAAAAAATGACGTCGTCATGGGCAATTAAGCTGAAAAACTTTGATTTCTTTATACTATGTAAATCGTTTAGCCAAGAAGGGAATAATATTTCGCCAAAAACATTTTCTTTTTAAATGTTGAGAACATATGGCTGATTTAGCAAAAATTCGAAATGATTCATATTTCAATGATAACACAACGAACAGTTTATTTAAGGAAAATGACGCTTTTCAGAGAAGAATTGTCTCAAATTGGATCACAAACCACCTACTGTGATCCACTTCCTGGAGTAATGGAAGTTTATCTAGTCATTATGTGTTACAATCAATCTACTTTTTTCTCGGGTCAGGGAAATGATATTGAGATAGGGTTTTCGGTGTGCAACTAGCAAAGTGTAGATTCTTCCTCTCTAGGATAAGCGTTACATCGTCTGTCACCAAAACATTGCTGTCTCTTAGCAATAACAAAAAATATAAAACATTAAAAAGAAAAGAAAAAAAAGGAAAGATAATGCAGTGAATGATCTAGATATCGTGTCATAACTGCTACTCAGTGATCTCAAATGCATTGCTTAAGAAATCTTTCCTTACTCATTAGCATCATGCACAGTTATGTGGGATATGAACGTCAACTAACATTACATATCGTGCAAATAAACAAGATGTCGAAGAAAACTTGAAGAATGCAATGAGGATGCATTTTGTTTACTCAAGGCATTTTCGAAAACCTGTGATAGTTTTAGACGTCGCTGAATACATAGTTCCACGTCACGTTCATATTTATTTATGGTATAAACTATTTAAACAGCTAAGGCCATACCACATCTGTTGTTCGATTATTGAAGAAAAAAATCACTCTCAATGTAACGTGATGGTGAAATAATTAAGCCATTATAAATTCAGGTCAGATAAACAATGCTGCCAGGAGGACCCATTATTACATTCAATGCAAAGTCAATACAATACTTTGTACAAGTTCCGTTCTATGATAATGACATGTATTGAAATGATTTCAACACGTAGTTTTCAATCTTATATAAAATGAACTTGATAGGTTCAGCTATGAAGTTATTACGTAAGTAAAATTGTAATTACTTCATGAAACTGAAAGGACACATGTGTTATATAATTATTTGCTCTTATTTTTGTATAACCAAGACTTTTGAATATTTTTTTCTTAAAGTTGTAATTGTTTTATTTCAAAATGGCTCGTTTGTTGCCATATTGAATCAAATTAATAAACGTATACTTAA
>KN883056.1:0-15714 GCA_000934455.1 Apostichopus parvimensis
GTCTAGAATTAAGAGTCATACCATGATGTCAACGTTTCTGATTATCGATGAAAACTACTTGTGAAAACCTGCAACAGTCCAATTTTGGGTTAGTTTTGGTCTATAAAATCCCACTTTTTTCCTGTTTTATTGATAATTTTGACCCTACTTGTGTCTTATTTTGCACCTGTGTCCACTTGAAAGCATGCACTAATGAAAAGTTATGAATTTTACCTATGGGGCATACCTCGAATAAATGTGATAGTAAATACCGAAGTAGAAAATGACAATTGTTTCTATTTCAACTCTATAGATGGACAGAAAATAGCCAAACGCCTCTGCATACAGGTGAAGACTGTATCATCCAAACTCAAGAAAGCAGTGGCATCATACAATAACAACACCACCAAATTGCCATCCATAAATTTCCCTAATACTATTATAGTAGAAGAGGCCTTTGACGTCAAATCCAGGTTCTGGGAATGTCTATTCCCAAACCGATGCCCTACTGACAGCTACATCCCTGTACATGTGAAGCGAATCCTGACTGATGCTTTGCACAGGGTGCAGCACAGTGAAGATGAAGTGGCCATGCTGAAGGCTGAAATGTTGCAATTGCATGACAGTCTCAATTCAAAGTGGCAGCACATTAATGAGACCTTAAAGAAGGATTCTCTCAGTGCAGGTGAGAGATCTATATTAAGTTTGCAATTAAGTAAAGCACACCATGATCTATTCATGGTGTGCTCCCTATTCAAGGACAAGGTAGCTATTCCACCCATAGATGAACCTACAATAGTTCCATCTGTGTCATGGGTCAGGAATTGCCAGGTCTCTGAAGAAATGGACATGCCCATCATCAATGCAGAAGATGATGATGACACAGCCCTGGATGAGCTTATTGAAGCAATAGAGGATGATACTTTGTCAGATGATGAATTATCATCCTTATAATTGTGGATCACACATTCTGAGTTTGGAAATCGACCCTTTAGTGTTTCTTACGGTGGCATACTCCTATTAAAGTCTATATCAATCCACCCGAATGTTCTCCTTCAGGAAAAGTGCCAAAATGCAGTAGGAGAACATCCTTTTCGATATCAATGAAAATCTGGTTGTGGCTCATGTTGAAGAGCTTGAATGGTCATATACGTGGTGCAAAAATTGGGTCAATTGAGGCAATTTTAGACCCCTTTAGGCTTCCCAGGAGCAGCATTCGAAAATTGTTTACTACTGAGTGATGAGGTTTGTTTACAAGTGACAAAAATTCACTGGCTCACATAGCAAACATCTACATGGTCATGATATGGAAAATTGATAGTGCCATGAAAGGCCATCTTGTCAGCTCTCCAGTGATGGGTAGCGTTTAGCTAGTGAGACCTTCTATCTAGACTTAGAGACCGTATTACTTTTGGGATTTAGTGTGAAAGTCATTGGGGCATATCATGGGCATATGCTACCTTACCCCTCTTCTAGAATTGCCTGCCATAAGTTTCTCTCTGAATTTGCGGTCAGTTAGGTGGAATTTTGAATGGGGATCTATTGTCAACATCTGTGAAGAATGTGGTGGGAGGACAAGCTTTGTTTATGCTTGTAGCAGGTGTTATAGGGAATCCATGAATGGAGTTTCTTCTCAAGTGTACCCATTCTGTTAGTCACAACAGTTTGAAGTTTTCGTTTGCTGGCGAGGTATATTGAGTAATTGTGTAAAGTCATTTGTTTGGAGTGATGGGAATGTGTGAGAAGAAGTCAAGAGCTACTTGTAAGCCTATAATCTTGCAAAATGTTGCTCTTCCAAAGAATGTGATGGAAGGTTTCTTTGTAACAAGTTTTAACCATATTGAAATATGGCAGTGTTTTGCAGAGCAGCAGCATGTATGTCAATGTGGGTTATTATTTGTTATTGGTACATTCAGATAATATGAAATGGTTTTTCCAACATGGAATGTGACCAGTGATGGGTGATATCAAGTTACATGTCTGTTGCTTTCTGCTTGTGTAACCAATCTTGATGAAAGTTAAACAAGTTGTTGCCCATAAAGATCACAACAGTAATAAGGGAAAGGTCATTTTGGGAAAGTAGAAACATGAAATCCTTTATGATGCTTATCTCCCAGGGCTTCAATCTGATATGAATGGAGGAAGTTGACATGTGGATACAAAAGTGTTGATGGATATGAGGTGAATGGTCATTTAATGATAAAGCGATCAAACTGTGAAACCTTTGTTCATTTTAACTCATTTAAATGATGATTTTGTTTAACCTTAGGTTTTCAATTTGTATATTGAGTAACAGAAAG
The DNA here is from genome assembly GCA_000934455.1 of Apostichopus parvimensis. Taxonomy (NCBI): domain Eukaryota; kingdom Metazoa; phylum Echinodermata; class Holothuroidea; order Aspidochirotida; family Stichopodidae; genus Apostichopus; species Apostichopus parvimensis. Next base: position 2,280 of record KN883056.1, read on the forward strand.
CCATTAGACATAGTAAGGAAATACAATGCAGGAAATTACTCTGATGGTACCTCAAATTAATGGCTTTGACCTACGTTTACCAAAGTTGGGAATTCAGCTCAGTCAAATCGAAGATGCCCAGTTGAGCTACAACATCAATAATGTTCTAGTTTGTTTCAACTGTTATATTACAACTAAACTGGGACAGTCTGTAATGTAGCTTGCTTATTGAAGTGTACGGCATTGGTCATGAGATCAAGTCTCCTTACTGAAAGTTGAACGGCGTTAGGCCATCAGGCTAGTTAGATAGATTCTTATGTGATAATATACATACACAGGTTGTGTAGCCATTGCAGTTTGGCTATGGCAGTTCATAGTGCAATTAAATTTATTCAGCATTAGATGTTTATAATTACATCAAATCAATAGCGAAGATATGCAGTCATGACTTTAGTACTAGTAGACTTACATCCTATTAGACTCACAGAGCCTAACTGACAGACACTGAACTGCTTGTGGGAATCAATTTCTTGTAGCATGTTAAACCTCTTATACCTATCAGAAGATCTAAGTAATCAAAACTACTTTTTTTGGCTATCAGACATTCATCTATACCCACATATTAAGTGGCTTTTGTGGTGGGAACGGATACCAATTAGGTATCTCTACTTGAATGCTGATAGTGTATGGTATAATGGACTCGAGAAAAGTGTTCATACCTGTACAATATAAATCATGCCGTCATATGCAAACATGCGATGTAATTTTGTGTATCTTATCATCCATACCAACGAAAATTATACCATTTAAATTCCTCTCAAAGAAATTGAGTGTAAAAACCAACTGCAGTACCCTATTGACTACTCTATTTCCATTTCATGATAAGATACGATTGGTAATTTTAATTAAGTTACATAATGATTTTGTTTTACGTTTCAATTGAATATTGCATTGAAGAAAGCCAATATGTATAGTTAAGAATACAATGGAGGAAATTATTTTGTTGGTATTTGTTTCCTCTTTTGGATGCTCTACACGTCCACTCACCACACTTAATTTTCATATTTACGAGAGTATATGGGTTTTGGGACTACAATGTCCCCATTCAACACAGTATGCAATAATAAACATCGGATTCCCATTCAGGGCCTCCATAAGCACTACAAATGGGACCGTTTGGGCTATTTAACGGCATGACCTATGGACCCTATGGGTCAATGTCGGTTTTGGTAACGGGCCGTCCCCAAACAATACGGTATACAAAAATAACCCTTCACCCCAATGGAGAGGGACTTATATTCCTATGAATGAAAATATCTTGCCAAAATAGACGTCCGATTCCGAGTCAGAGCCTCAAGGAGTATCAGAATAAGGGTGGTTCAACCTTGTCGGTGCCTTTCCTTTCCCCCTCCCCCACCCCCGGGGGAGTAATCAGCCCCACACACCCAGGGGAGACCTGATATGCATAAATAGACCTCAGATTTCTAATCAGAGCCCCAAGGAGTACAAGACTGGATGTCGTTCAGGCTTTTTTGGGCCATTCCTTCCCCTCCCCCACCCCCAGGGGGGTAATCGGTGCACCACACCCAGAGGAAACTTGATATTCAAAAATGGACTTCAGATTCTGAATCAGAGCCTTGTGGAGTGCCAGAACAGGTGTATTTTGTTCGTTTTTGGAGACACCCACTTGGGCTCGTGCCCCCCTCCCGATGGTGTTTTGCCCCTCACGCCCCAACACAACCCCAATTCCAAAATAAACTTCATATTCGTGATCAGCGTGTCGGGAACAACCAGAAAAGATACACATTGCCCGTCTTTGCGAGAAAAATTATTTTCACCCAAAAAAAACGTAAAATGTAACCAACCCCCCACCCCCCCCCTTGCAGTTTTTGCCGAAATTGCCCATAAAATGGATTTCGTCAAAATGACGTCACAGGGGGTAATCGATGCCCAGGAGCCCAAATCTGCAACTTCCAGATCCATATCTGCTTCCTTTCGGGAGATACGTGGTCCCAGAGGACCCGATAGAAATAAGTGTTCTTTATAAGTGCAAAAGTTGGAAAAACCCCTGTTTTCAGCCCCCCTCCCTCGTCCTCTCTGAAACACCTATCAACATTAAAATTAGACGTTAGGTAGAAGACACCCTCGTCTTTGTGATACACTAATTTCGTGTAATTATCTGACCAGGAAAGGCTTTTTGTCTATATCATTTCTATATGCGCCAAAAATAGTTGTTTTTGTCTTGAAAAGTTAAAAAAGTACCTCTTTTCGGTATCCCTTCCTTTCCATCCACCGAGGGTATGTGACGGGGCAAAACTTCCGTTATGTGGGAGACGAGAGTCGTAGCTACGTGTAGACAACTCATACGGTAGCATTAATCTTCGGGAAGGGGGTATAGTCTATACGTTTGGACGCCCCCCCCCCTAAAATAGGTGTTTTTCACCGGTGGTAGCTATAATAACCCTAAACAAGGACGCCAGCGCCGACGTCAACATTTGAGTAGCTTTTTTACCACCTTAGGTCAAATCGAAATCAGGCAAAGTTATAATCGATAAATAGCCCCATCTGTGACCTTTTATTACCGGATGTCCCGTTTCCACCGGGTCCCCGGTTTTGATGTAGTGTGACGTCACATCGACCCACTTTTCGACATGCCTGTACCCATATCTCAGCGACCAAACATTTGATCGTTTCCAAAATAGCACCAATGGATTCGGCATGTCCGAAACTATCGGGAACAATATTTTCATGTATTTTGCGCGATTTCGAATTTCTGACGTCATCGGGTGGGGGCGCTATTTTCGGCGAAAAATTAAAATTCACTCAATTTGTTCGAAATTCCAGATTTAGTTCAAACTAATAATAAGAGATTATATAATTGTCGTTTGATTCGCTTCCGGTCTTTGATTGTTTTTTTAATTTTTTTTTTATTATTTTCTCATCAATATTTTATTTAGGCCGCCATTTTGTCAAATATTAATGAAAATTTTTGAAATTCACAGAATCAATAGAACATGTCTTGACATATTTTTGCTGCTACTTAAAAGGCAATCGGTTTTCGAGTTTTTTAATAATCGATGATATTGCGTTTGGTGACGCCACTTCCGGTCAGAAAAAAATAGCTACAAAAACGGAACTTATTTTGTACAACCTGAAGTGATGAGTCTTCGGTGTGAGTGACAGGTTGATAGCTTATTCCTCCCGTCTCAGAAACGCACCCCTAGGTGAAACTTTAAAGCGCCCTCATTCCGGAAGTAGACGACTTGGAAAAAGTTCAAGATCATCACGAGATAGAACGTATTTAGTTACATCACGACACCAATTTTTGTCTCGAAAAACCATATCGTATACACACAGGAGTCGAATATGCTTACCCCAAGCTAACCCCAAGCTAACCCTAGGGGTTGGGGTTAACTTTGAATGGCAGCCATCTTGGATTGGAATGACCTGAGTTAAAAAAAAATATTTTTGACCATTTTTGGTGGTCCGACTTATCATATCCGATAAAAAAAAAAAAATTGGATGAATTAAATTTTTGACCTCTGATTGACCTTTGACCCGGTGACCTCCTGGCCGAAATTTTTCAGGTGACCGTTCCTTATGACCTCACACGTCATCGTTGCAAGTTTCGTGGAAATCGGTCGCTCTCACGATTTTCTGCCTTTTTTGGAAGGATCAATATTTTTGACCTTTGACCCCCTATAACACCTGAACCGGAAGTGACATATACTTGCCCTTTGCATATGTCAGTGCCCTATTGACCCTCAACATCCACAAGAAATTTGGAGGCCAAAGGTCAAAGTTTACGATTTTCGACTTTAACCCTAGGGTGGTCATTTCACAAAATAAAATATCAAAGTAGTATACCAAGTCACTTGCATTTTTCGGCTGTAATAAAAAGTTAAGTCACCGAAAGTGACCCAAGCTTTGAGGGGGTGACCAATGACATCAGTTCCAGCCTTTGACCAAAAATTGGACCTATGGATCCCCCACTTTTGGAGATAGACCAAAAAATGGACACTCGGTATAGAAATGGACGACCGGGATCTAGGTACATATTACGTTACATATTTTTATGGTCACTTCCGGTCAACTTTTTTATGAATTTTTTCACTTTGGGTCACTCTACTCGCCCAGGCGCATCTTATAAAAAAAATAAAATTGTGTTACCCCCCGCGAGGGTCCCGGGGGGTGGGGACTGACAGAAAAAAAATTGGTCAGTTCATGTTGGCTGGGGCAAAACAGTTGTTGCTTCAATATTTTATGTATACTGTGAAGAAAGGCCAAATTTTTACCCGACCATTGGGACCCCCCATATCTCCTAAAGCTGAAGCAGATATGAACATGGCCGTTGCAGATTTGTTCTCCTGGGCACAGATTACCTCATTTTATGTCCTTTGGGCGGATGTTATTTTTGGTAAATTTTCACTACGTAAAATTCCCTTATTCTACACTAGGGGACGTACAATTTTACACTTTTCAATGCAAAACACCATTTTAGCATAGATAGAGTCATATTAACAATTACCTTTCCCAAAAAGATAACTACACTAGGTGGTATTCTTGTTGTTTTGTTAGGCCAAAAGGTTTGGTCGCAAAAAACGTCTATGTATATCATATCTGGTAGTTCTCGGGAACACGCTGATCACGAGTCTTAATTAATCGGAGGAAGTTTGGGCAATGATCTCCGTACCTTAATAGAATTTAACTCAACCCGGGGTCCTCGTCAAACCCACTGACGAGTGTAATTTTACCGAAATGGTGGTGACGTTTTTTACCGCGACTTTTACACCGATTACAGCAATTTGTCACGGAGGTTGCTGGTGTAACCAATGAGTTGCCTACATAAAAGATTCACTTTTTGCTAACTGATAGACCTACACTACTGATGAACGGAAGGGGTGATGGGGGGTTGAGTTATTTAAACTGCGCATGCGTAGATAGTTATTACAACTTTCCTTAAAAATATTACCGAAAATGGCGCTCCCTAGACATTGCATAGGACTGATTAAATTCGCATAGTTGGAAGGTATATTGATGCGTCATCATGCTGTGATATTTGGGGACTTTATTTTCTCCTGAAAACAGCATAGTGGTTGTCTTCTGTCATACCAACATCATGCTGTCGCGCTTGACAAATGTTGTCACGAACCAGCAACTTGGGCAGGAAAAGAAATCCTTTGGTCCCTCTGGAAGCACATACTGAACTTGATTTCCATTTCTTGTACTGAGTATAGTGATATCATGTTTGTCCCCCTTCTGATGCAAAGTGGCAGGTGGGTGGGTGGGATGCTACCACAAGAAAAAAAAACTCTCTAAAGTTACAATGTCTTCTTATGTGGAAAATGAAGAACAAAGTGCGTTTCTGTCAAGTATCGCCTTTTCATCTGGATGGGCCGTTTGTTTTCCTTAAAGCCTACTAAGATATTTCCTATTGAATAAAAAATCTGTTGTTAGGTGTTTTTAAATGTTGAGGAGATGGGTGGGGGTCATCTAAAATATCACAACAGATCTGGATGATGTGTTGGGGTGTTAGGGTCTTTCATTTTTTACACTTGTGGATTAACATACAAAGATCATCGTCAACATGCATATTTATCGGATTGAGCTAGAAATGACAGGATCCATGATTTTGTTATGTCTTATTTATTGGCAAGATGAATGACATACACTTGTAGTTCATATATTAAGTATAAAAGTTAAAATATAAAAAAACCCGTTTTATCTGAGCAAGGTGAAATACATCAAGGATTTTAAATATAAACTGGCAAGAGTAGATAAGGAATACATGAGTGAGGGATGGAAGAAAAGAGTGAGGTAAAATTGGCAAAATGGTGAAACAAATATTATTCAGTGCAAGATAAAATAACACATTAAAATAGTGAGATTACTGGTTGTCATGGTGTTATATAATTCAAACTGTTGAAGGGTTGATGCAGCCAACATATTGCACAGGATTAAAATTATGATGTACTGTTTAATCCTGTTCTCCATTTTTCATTGAAAAGAAAAAGCTTGTTATTATCACATGATAACAATGGTATGGGCATCCTTACTTACATCTGATAGTGTAAAGTTAAAAAATTATAACCCACTTGCAATGGTCATGACTTATATATATGGTATGAAATGTAAAAGACATGTTAAGTGTAACTACAAAATCATTGCACAAGTCAAAACATTAAACCATCAACTGACCTGAACAGATATGACAACCACAAATACAAATTTGCATACAGCCATGGTGTTGACAGGTCAACATCTCTCCATGTAGAGTTTTTATGGTTTCCAATAGCCTACCAAACATCTCATTTATAGGTATACTTTAGTTGAGCTACTTGTAATTAATAAAGTGAAATGCTGTTACTAAGACTGCTACCCATCATGGGAAATAGCTTCTTTTATTTTACACAAAACAATAGATATGATACAACATTGAGCAAAACAAGATCTGAAAATTGCTGAACATATTGTTAGTTAATCTTATGCTGACGGGGATTTATGTCTTTTTAAGTGATAAGTGATATAAAAAAAAATCAATGCAAACCCCCCACCCCCCTCCCCAAAAACATAGTTTAAAGAATATGCAGGTGGATCGGGAATATGGACAAAAAGGTTGTCACTTTTGGAAGAACCAACTTTTACTATTTTGTCATTTCAAAATAGTAAAAGTTATGTAAAGTGGCAATTGATTTTTTTAGAAGCATCACCTACAGTGCTTCCACTCTGCCAACCACTGACATGAAGCTCTATCTATGTGTCAAGTTTAATGTTCAAGTAAATTTTACATCACTGATAAGGATTGTTTCTATAAATATGATGCCCAAGCAAGTTCCTAAAATTTTAAAAGTATCACCAATTTCTCAGTAGCAAGAACAATAACTTTCATTTGTCGATTCACTATAAATCTACAACCAGATACCCACCTGACTTTTTTAGTACTTATAATAGTTAGGGCATTAAAATGAAACTATATTTTTAAGTATATTTTGGTTTTACATCTGTGAAACTGGCATAACTCTTGTTATTATTCCATGTAAAACATCCTTTGACTTTGTAATAATAATAAAGAGAATTTAAAATAGTGCCGGCATCAGCCAGATGACGCTTGTAAATGGTTAATTTACGGAAGCTCATTAAGGATTTTGGCCTTAGCAAAAAAGAACCATGGCTCTAATGAGCTTCCATACTAAAGGGTTTCTTTGCATATAGCATATATAAGTAGAAAAGTAGCCTAATACCTAACCCTAACCCAACCAGTCGCTATGAGCTATGTAATAATATGACAATTGAGTCTCTGGCATCCCATATTTCTCGCAACTGTTTTGTGCCATATCTGCAAGGCTGTCTCAGTTCCAGTCCGTCTGGAAGTCCAGACACTGTGAAACTGTTCTGCTTGCTGTATGGCATCTTCTTGCCTTTACCAGCAACCGCAGCTGAAAATCAGAATGAAAACATGATTATATGCTGCTAGTACTTGGCAAGTGGAAGTCATAAATACAGTGTGATGTACATGTCACACATGTATAGTAACATCATAATTATACAGCATTGTATTACCCAATGAATTACCCAAGATGACACCCAAATGACCTTCGCTCTAAACTTTCTGAACACTCAACAGGACTGACAAGTTCCCTTTTGGGGTTTCTGTTGAAATCTTTTAAAAAAAATACACTAGAAACTGCAGGTTACAATAGTGGTAAATTTCCTTGATTGGTAATTAAAAAACATCACTTTGCCCCAGTGGAATTGACTTTTTGGGTAGAAAATAAGTCATATAATAGTTGGTTGTCTTGAACATACAACAATTAACTATATTTACAACATACTGGCAATGTAACATACTCTTTACAACTCATGCCAGAAGCCCAATGGCAGGATCCAAACTGCCAAGTTAAACAGTTCATATTTAGGAAAAGAAAAATTGAGGAATGAAAACCTTTCAATTCAAAGTTTGATTTGAACGGAGACATAAACTGTTTTTCTAGTGCGCAGCAGAGTGCTATTTCTGCTGTTGTTTTTTCTATTTTGTCACCACGAGAGTCACAGACATGGTAATGTTTTGGTCAGTGAGATTCTCAAAACCATTTCCTATGACAAGATAATGCCATAAATACTTACCATATTTCTCATTAAAGAAATCCCTTATTTGTTTGACCGTCACTTTACTAGTAGACGATTCGGCCCACACTCCTGGATCTGTAATAAATAATAAAATAAAAAAACATATGACATACATGTAAATAATGAAGCTATAAAGGTTGACCCAGTACTTCGTGAATTGTGCAACATTTCTATTACTACTTGAGTGTGATGCACTGTTTATTCTGTTTGAAACTGGGATGTAGTTTCAAGTCAAGATGTTGGACTGCCATCTGACATCTTCATCCTCTAAGCAGTGGTGGGCTCTGTGGGAAAATGGTTTACCACAGATAAGATATGAATAGGAATAAACATCTACAGGACATAGAGTGCTGGCAATTGACACTGATGAAAAACAAGCAGGAGATTTTGTCTAGGTTGCAAAGTTATGATCATGGAGACTCCTTGAACTTTACAATAAAGCTCAAGACATCTATCTACAAATTCTAGGAAGGCTATCAAGATTGTTTTAACAGCACTATTGCAATTCTTTGGACCCACTTACAAATTGACATAGTGAATTTGGTGAGGAGCAAGGACAGAATGGCTAGGACAAAGGATTGTCATGAAGATTTTTGTCAGGGAATATGAAATTTATAGTAGAGGTACATAGAATGGCAATGCCTAAATAAATAAACTACTTCATAAATATTACTGTAATACAATAATAATTAATAGCAACTTCAAAGCAATATACTACTGTATTACACTACCTAGTATATATGTATCAATACATACCCATTTAAGGGTAAAAATTTACACTGCCCCATGGTCTCTGTTTGGTACCCAATGCCACTAACATTTGGATATTTGTAGGAAACAATCTTAACCGGACGTACATGGATATAATAGAATGTAAAAAATTGAACAGCGATTAAACCCAACAAAAATATGTGCACTATAACCTGATCCCAAGGGAATTCAAACAACTCTCAGACAAACCCCTGCATAAATGTAATATTTTATGAGTAAATTGTTTTCAACAGTATAGTTTATAAACAAATCCAGCCACCCTATATATTCATTTGATTGCAATGAGGTTACCTCTGTTAGAATGTCTCACATCTTACCTGCAACAAAGCCCTCCACAATATGGAAATTCTCACGGAGGTACTTAAGTCCTTGTTCAGACCCACCAAAGTATTCATCCCTTGCGGAGTGTGCCATTACAAAGAAACCCTCTGTGGTTGGCATCAGTTCCTTTTGGTGATCCATCTGTTTGTAATGAATAATTACAAACAATGCATATACAACATTCAGGAACTAGATATTCTATTTTCATCCTTTATACATAAAGTAAAGTCACAATAATATGCAGATTTCCATCTACAATCACTGTGAAGATTCCTGTCCGAGAAGAAAGATAAGTGTACAATGAGCATGGCATGGATTCCTGAACCAAAACATTTCAAACAATATAAAATACAACAAAATCACTTATTAAGAAATATAAATGTGAACCAGGTAGAGAAAGGGTCAATATGCTCTGTAACAACTTGTCATCAAAACATTAGGGCAATACTTAAATACTCATGACCAATGATCTATTAACAAGAAATTGAAATAAAATTTCATTCACCACTTTCATAAGTTATTTTGGGGCAATATCTTCATTCTTCAGGCTAGTACAACAAACTGTGTGGCATTGATACTACTTGTACAACATAAATCATAACCAGTACTATTGTTAAGTACTAACTCTTATGCTGATAATGGTATAATGACATTGATATATGAAGAGATCTTTCCCTTTCCAATCAGCATGACCCAATCATGTATCTTTGAAATTGGGAATATTCTATAGTCAGTGTATATTTTTAACAATCAACAACATGAGTTAAATGTGATTTGAAACATGTCGAAGCATATGTCAGGAAATGCCATGCTTTATAGGCATGTTGATGTGCAAAATCCTTAAAAATTATCATAATCAAATTATAGTCTTCAATTCTCATCTTAAACTTTAAACAAAAATTGATTTACCAAACGTTTCATCTTCCTCAGGTTTGCTTTCCATTGCCTCTCTTTAGAGGACAGTGAGAGGGGTTCACTCTTGGCTCTCTCTTTGTAGATAGCCCGCTCTTCATCACTCAGCTGGGCCCATCTCTGTGAAAACAGAGTGAACCGAGCTGAAGTTGTTAGTTCTTTAATACCTGAAACAAAAAAAAGAGGATATTGTCAATCCTAAACATAACTAAAGATGTAAGCGGTCAATCAACCTTTCTAATGCTACATTTGTAAGAAACTTTCAGTACAGCTACAGTATGTAACGTAATTTACACTCTCATTACAAACCAATTTAGGAGTCACAGGGAGGAGAGAAGTGTGGAGCCTTTGTGGCGGGTCAGCCAACAAGTAACAGCTAGAGTTGTATTTACACTGGCCAACAGCCAAAGACCGAATAGTGATATGTAAAGTTTTGCTATGCTACTCTGTTATTGCCAAGTACTGGACATATTTCAAATGTTATCATTATCAAGAAATAGAACTAGTACTGTGTCAGAACAGAGGTATTACTGGAGGGGTAGCCAGGGGGGGGGGGGCTAAGATGATGTCCCTCTCTTATGAATATTTCACTGGAATGGCTGACTCATGGCCACATTGTTGCATTTAAAACCCCACAACTGGCGGAGTATATAGCCTAGTGGTTAACGCCGGCGTCTCCCAGTCATGAGATCCCCGGTTCGATTCCCCGCCGACAGCAATGTGTGTCGTCTGGCAAGGGTGTTGTTCAATAACAACTTCCCGACATGGACGTTAAATGGATGTGTGCCGAGAGATTGGCTTCGGTCAGCTTGCGAGTCTATAAGCCTCCATGGCTTCTTTCGCGAGTTCCTGCTTGCGGGAAGATCACATATACATACATACATACATACAACTATAAAATTATTTGGAATATTGTCAGTTACAAATATTCAACCACAGTATAATCTGTCTAGCACATGACAGAACTGTAGAAATATTGTCTTGAGCATCATTGTATCTTTCAAATGTCCAACATAGATACATGTACAACATTGATCATAATGGGCATGGTGAAGGACCCACTGACCCATAAGCATAAACATGCTTTTGTAGCATTGCACAATGCTCAAGACACACACCTACCTTCCTCTTGGGAACAAAGCTCCTTGCAAAATATGTTGAAGGATGACAAACCCCCAGGCTTGTCTATGCGTATCCTTCGTTGTTCTGTCTATTTTGAATGAATTAAAAAGAAACTGAAAGTTGGAATAATGGGTTACAAACGTTGTTCTCAAATAAAAATGATAAGATAACAAAAAGGTTATATAAAAAAATGAACTATGGCTATAAATTATTAATAACAAAAAGGAAGTCTAATCTCCGTATCACCCCTGATCAGTCTTTACCACATAATCTGTGGTTTAGCAGAAAAGTTTGGGAAGCAAAGGTCACTTTCTTAAGTTGTACAAGTAGACACTGTTTTTTCCAGCCTTTATTTGGATTCAGCCAACATCAGCCAATATTCTACATAGGCCTATGTAATACTTTACAGAAATTAGTTCTAGAATTTTTAGTACTCACTGGTTACCCCAAGTCACTGTTATTACTGTATGTAGTGGAAATCTTAGACACACTGAAATACTTCCATCTTAATTCGAAAAATAATCATATTGTGTGGTTTTGTAACTGAGGCAAAACCTCTGCAAATTAAAAGAAAACTCTATACCTGCTCTGAAGGTTGAATTTCCACTTGTGACTGATCCATTTCTCTGAAAGATAAAATAAATATTTTCACTTAGTCCTGCAGTGACACTGATTCAGGCACACATTGTCATTGAAAGTAAGAAAGGTAGAGTAACGTTAACTCATACTTGTAGTGGTATACAACTATACACCATACTACACACATTTTGGCTTTCCAAACAAATTGTGCAAAATTTGAGGTGGAAGGGTTGACATGGGGATGTGGCCTGATGTACACGTTACCTCAACATCCTTTCAACAGGTGGTCTTGGTTCACTAAGACCTACAAATGCGCATTTTTGTCCAGCAGTAAACCAAACCATAATGTTACAAATTTAACATACAAAAGCCAATAAATTTCTACGATTTTGTATTGAACTACCTGTAGCTTGGTCATAAAATTATCTCAAGGGCTAAAAGTTTGCATGATTACTTGATCCTTGCATGAGCATCCCTAGGCTTATGCATGGGTTTAACGTTTGGCTTGAACAGCACAAAGTTTTGTTCATTGGTTGTACATAGCATCAGATGAGTGGCTCAGTTAGGAAAAACTTTTACAATGTTGGCTAACTTGTAAAGCACGCTACGTGTAAGTTGTTTATAGGAACAGAACAACGATATTTTGGGATCATTACATATTGAGGATTTGCACATACATATAGTTGTATGCTTTGGTTTTTCTTAATAGACAATAGACATATGCTTGCTTATGTAACGTTACGAATACGAGTGCTAATTGTGGCCTAGGTTTAGGCCACGTAATAATATACAGCCATATTTACTGACTAGGCCTACATTAGCACTAACTAGGCCCAGGCCCTTTGGCCGTATAACTATGCGGGGCTAACGTTGGTGCTCACTAAAAAACTTGGTAGAATTTGCCTACTTCGACTTTTCATAATACTTACAAACTTTCTCAGTATGAGGCAGACAAAAGTTAAGTAGTAGCGCCGGGAGATAAGTTGAGCAAAAGAGAAGTGAATACAGCGTGGTCGAAAGCTAGATTTCAAGGTTTCGAATTTCGTCAAATTTTCTGTGCATGTCTGACGTCACCTTGCAGAGCTCACTGTACTGTCGTCTGCCAGCCTAAGCTCCTCCTATTCCTTACGTCACCGGCAACAAGCGAATTACCACGCATGCGCTGGTATATGATAATGTATGAGGATGTAAATATGTGCCTTTCCTATCGGTTAGTGCCTGCCTTTTTGCGCACATGTCCGCTAGGAGATTGCCTGTTTGCTAACGTACGCATCTAGTGAAGGCAAATATTTGGTCATGAATATGCATTACTTCCAGTGGGAAGTTTTCCTACCCGTAGAGTTTTATCAAGTGATTCACACAGCTGGTTTGTACGTGGAAGTTAGGAGAGTTGTTAACGAATATAGTAGGTGCTTTCCCAAAACGAGTTGGTTGGTACTGGGAAAGTCGTACTACTACTATAGGACTCTTGAAGGAGGGATAACATAATATGGGTTACGATATCGAACGTTTTATCAATCCGGTTGATGACGATTTTAAGTGTAGCATTTGTCTTGCTGTTTTGGAGAATCCTTTGGCCACCCCGTGTGGCCACGTTTTTTGTGCCAATTGTGTTCTACCGTGG
>KN883056.1:33036-43340 GCA_000934455.1 Apostichopus parvimensis
AGATATCGAAAAACGAGTTTCTGAGAAACTGGCAGGAAGGGATCTGAAAATCAATTGCACAAAAACTGAGAAATTTTCAATCACAAGAAAAGAAAATGAAAGTTGGAAGAAGTGTAAATATGTTGGAAGCTTGCTTGGGACCGAAGAAGATATTAACCGAAGAATTGGTATAACCAACGGTGCTTTCAACACACTCTCGAGTATTTTCAAAAGCAAAAACAATAAGCCGAAATATTAAGCTTAGGATTTTCGAGGCTTTATTAAAGAGTATTTTTTGTACAATTGCGAACTGTGGGGCACAACGAAGGATCTTGATCGCAAAATTGACACTTTTCAAAGGAGACTACTTCGTAATATTCTCAACATTAGATGGACCAATATCACTTGGTTATCAAACGATGAGCTCTACAATGAAACCAACCAAACACCTTGGTCATCCATAGTCGCACATAGAAGATTGAGATTTTTAGGGCATGTAGCAAGACTCCAGGAGGACGCTCCGGCAAAGGTTGCTTTAAGAGAAGCATTGAGACATACTGCTAAACCAGTAGGAAGGCCCGTGACTACCTTGCTTGGAAAAATAAAGTCGCAATTTAAGGACGTTAACATTAACAATTTCGAGGAAGCAGTAAACCTTGCACAAGATCGTGATACGTGGCGGAGGTTAATCACTGAGCATGTCGGATAGACGAGACTCAACTTACTACTAATCCAAGAAGATTACTGACGGAGATTATTCATTGTATTTGTTTTTCCATATGATTAACGGATGTTGTTCTGAAGTTTTAAACGTAGAGAGAAGGATGTGCCAGGGGTGTCCTCTGTCTCCATTATGTTTCGTTTAGCGAGTCTCTAGGATTTTAGAAAAGGAATTGAGATATTTTCCATTCGTTGTGCCAGGTGGGGCCAAAGTGATATGCGTTCAATATGCAGATGTGGTCACGTGTGGTTTCGAGTCTGACCTCCTTAAGCGCCCTCTCGAAGGATTGAGAGAGCTACAAGGGAAAAGTTGAATCCAAACAAGACAATGGGTCTTCGTCTTGGTAGCTGGAGATACAAGGACTTACCTATCAGTGAATCGTCGGATCAGAATATCAAAGTTAATATGGTTCGGCTATAATGCACCTTTTCATGTCACCTGGAACGAGAGAGATGATGTATTTGAGAGCAGGTTGGAACCTTTGGTACCTGCTGGCCTTCGATTGCCGGGAAAGTTAGTGTCATTAATCGATTTGTTTCGCCCATCTTGTTATACCCGGGCGCGGTGTACCAAATTATGCGTCGCGTTCCGGTGCGACTGAATGTTCTCATTTATTTGGTCGGGCGGTAAAGTGCTTGTCAAGAGGGCGGTCATGTACCAAAATCTGGAAAATGGAGGGTTGGGGTGATTCATCTGGAAAATAAATCCACTTTTTGGTTTTTAAGCAATTATTTGCAGCGGTAACAGACCCAGGGCTGCCTTGTTTTTTTCTACGTTTTTTGGGCGGGTTGCACTTGCGTCGATGGGCACCGGCCCTGTTTAACAACACACCACCGCATAGTAGTACCCCGAGCAGAGTAGTGCGTGCCATTTGTTCCACCCTTAAGTAGTTGCACCCTGATGACCTGTCACGGCCGAACCTTGTGCTCACTTCCTTGAGAAACAGGGCCTTAAATGCAATATTCCTACAATGTCGTCATTCCACCGAGGTAAGGCGTTCGGTGCATTCAAGGCTGAATAGTTGTAGGCTCCCCGGTCTTACCCGGAGAATCGCGCACGGTGCCTTGGTGACCAATCTGAAAAGGTATCATTGACGGTCGGTTAAAGGGATGTGCCCAAAGACCGGCTGTGACAGCCTAGAGACTACTGGTCATGTCTTTTTTCATTGCTCCTTTGTTTTGAAGTTGTGGGAGTGGTTCTGCAGGACTTGACCGACCGTGTACCGGGAGACCGATCATGGCCGGCAGGACATGGTTTTGTATTATATGGGTACAATCTACAGTTTGCTATGTTGGTGTTTTGTGCCGCATTATTTGTATCTCTGTTACTTTGAAAAATTGATTTAGTTTTTAAGGGAAGATTTTCCCCTTGGCTTGCAGTCCCGGAGGTGCTGAAGTGTGACATAAGTCTTCAGGTTGAAGGTGATTTTCGCCGTTTATCTGGGGCTGCCGTCTACGGGCGCTGGGTGCTGGGGAGTGGAATTATATTTTGTTGCGTGGTGGGGGGCAGGTGGTGTCGGTTGTATGTCTCCGTCGGTTGGTGGGCCTTGTTTTGCTTGCTTGAGTTGTGAGTTTTGTTTATGAGAGGGGGTTAGTACTTCAGTGCCGTTTGGCCTTGACGTTTTTGGTTCCCCCAGGACGTAAAAGGTATGCTTACTTCGACACCCTCCAGCTCTCCCTGAACGTAAAAAACCTACGCACCCACATACCGCAACCTCTTCCATGAGAGTGGTACATCGACGGGCTTACCATGTGGACTAGTCCATCTTTGCCCTACAATACCAACTTCTCGTTTCCTGTTTCTATTCCTCCTCGTTAGGGTAACCTCGTTTGGGGAGTAGGTGGGTGTGGGGGTAAGGCCAGTTCCTCCGAAAATGGTCCATATCTTTTCAATGCTCTTTTTAATGCTTTTTAAAGCATTTAATGCTCTCTGTCCTCAAGCTTCTTAGGTCGCGACTGATATATTTCCAACTACTGTCACTGATGGCATTTATGAAGAACTCTTTTGCTAGGGTATCTTTCATCTCCATGGAGGCATTAAAGTAAGCACGGGAGGAATCGCTGTATATTATGGCCAGTTCTGGAATACTCTCCCTTTGTTGCCGGGTCCTGTAACGTAAGAGCGCTCTGAATATTTCCATTTGGTTAGCTGTCTCGAACCTTTGTTCGAGCACATCCATGAGAGACTCAAATCTCCTACCCACCGCTGAATCGAGATCGGCAAGGACATCCTGTACTGAGCACTTCAGGCTTGCCGTTAAGTGTAACGCCCTTGTTCTGTCACCCCAACAATTTAGCCCTGATATTAGTTCAAACGAAACTACGTAATCCTCTCAGGGTGTTGAACCATAAATTGAGGGCGCTGTTACTCTGGAAGCGCTCGAAATGAGGGCCAAGGCTCACATTCCGAATGCCACATTCTTTGCCAACTGGTTTTCTATCATTACCCATAGACAACTTCCGATTATTATCTTCTTAACGGAGACCCTGCTCTCATACCAGGTCGCAATTCGTTTGTTCTAAAACACCTCGGCCAAAGACTGGAACACTTTCATAAGACTCTTTCGGCGGCTGCATCACAGTCTCTTCCATTGGACTACCCCACGATTGTTCTAGGCTACCTGGTTGCCATCTACCTGTCTTCAGGACATCCTATCCAGTTGTCCTCTTGTAATTTTGTTTACCACCGGAAGGCGGTTTTCGTCTCCTCAAACTTCGCGATACTCATCAGCCACAACGTAAGTTCTGTCTGCCGTTGAGCCACATTTTCGTCTTTCAGAGCCTCTGGATTCAAGTCAGCCAATCTGTCGCCGTCCCCTTTATCTCCCGGCTAGGTCCATTTTTATCTTTTGTTAGTTGCATCCCTCCCCATGATATCGGTCTAAACGGCGCGTAGACATCAGGGATGTTCGCGTCCGGAAGTGACTACGTAGCCGGCTGTTCATCACAGTCTTGTCGAAGCGGTTGGTACCAGACATCTTGTCTCGGTCCACACCAGAACTAGAATCCCTCCGCTGCCACCAATGTAACGCCGCCAACTTCTAGTAGTGAGAAACCTGTCTCGAAACCAACCGGAGGGAAGGGGTCGGTAGATGGGAGACGGGTACAGATTAACTCGAAATAAGGAAGCAGACACCAGAGTTGAAAGATTAATAAAGGTATAATATCTCATCTCTTTCTAATTCTATATCATATAGGTTACATATTTACATTTGCCTAGTAAGGGAAAATGTTGTCGTCTTGCACCCGACCGACAACCAGAAATCCCCCCCCCCCCCCGGAAACACACGTCCCTGCAAAAACTGTAAGAAAAAAGGCTTCTACCAATCAGAGACTACCAGCACATAGCTACAGTGCGCTGCGACCAATGGGGTCGACTCACACACACCCACCGCGCTGCCTGCCTTTGCTAAGCACGGGAATACAGCGAAATAGGAAAATTATGCAATCAGTTTTCGTTCCGGATAACCATCTCTCGTGGCCTCCGCGGAGTTCAACGGGTGTAACCTCTGAGAACACTGAATGTGCTTTTTACGTGACCGCCCTGCGGGGTCCAAAACGTCACGGTTAAACGGCACTACCCAACCAGCCTACTCTGACAAACAAATTCAAGTCAAGCGACCCAAAAAAGGAAATACACCAACCGACCAGCAGAGACAAACCCCCACTCGAACATTCAAAACGCAAAAGGACGACCAGCACGCAGCAAAACAAATCCCCCCTTCCCAGCACACCAGCGCCCAAAAAGGCTGCCCCATATGTCACACTTCACCGCCTTCAGGACTGCCTCCCAACTGGCAAATTTCCCCCTAAAATCTATATTGCATCTATTCCTCCAAATAAGTTTTTCCCTTTAAAACAGCACAGACACAAACAACACGGTGCAACACAGCAACAGAACAAACCGAAGGGTTCATCCCATTAAATTCCAAGCCCTGTCCCACCGACCATCAACTGGATCTCCCGATACACGGTCGGTCCAGTTCTGAAACCACTCCCACAAGCTTGAAACAAAGGAACAATGCAAAATAACATGAGCAGTACTATCTGAGCTGTCACAGCCGGTCCTTTGACACAGTCCATCACCCAATCGCCAATGTTTTTTACCCTTTTCAAATTTGTCACCAAGGCCCCGTGAGCTATTCTCCAAGCAAGATCTCGCAACCTGCAATTATTCAGCATTGAATGCACCGAACGACATACTTCGGCAGAATGACGTCCCTGTACAAATAATGAATTCAAGGCCCTATCCCGCAAGGAACTGTGCACGAGGTCCGGCCGTAACAGGTCAACAAGTGGTGACTCAATAAGAGCGGAACAAATAACACGCACCACCCTGCTCGGAGTACTACTATGCGGTTCTCTGTTGCTAAACAGCACCGGAACCCACCGACGCAAGTGCAACGCGCCCCCAAAACGTACAAAATATGAACAAAATATGGCACAACGAATGAAAAAATTCTCAAGTCCTTTCAAAAATCCTAGAGAGAGACTCGCTAAACGAAACATAATGGAGACAGAGGACACCAGTGGCGCATCCTTCTTTAGTTTCGAGGTCAGACTCGAAACTAAACACGTGACGTCATCCGCATGTTGAACGCATTTCCCTTTGAGACCCCCTGGCACAACGAATGGAACAAGTCTCGAGTCCCTTTCCAAAAGACGCTGGAGGGACTCGCTAACAAAACATAAATTAATAACGATAGAGCCATTGTTAATGAAAATGAGCCGACAACATACAAAACAGCTTTTTAATGTAGAAGCTCAAAGGCCACGACTTTCAGTTTTGAAACAAGATATAGCTGTCTCTTGAAAGTGAGGGCGATATTTAAGTTTAATATAACTTAATTTAAAAGTTTAGGAAGAGTTTTACATTTACAAAACCAAATAAATGAGCAACACAGAACAATAATATTTACAAGCGTCATGTTTGTTCGAACGTTTTCGAAGATATCTCATCTTCCTCCTCAGGTATAGTAAGGCTTTAAAATTATATAGTTCCATAGGCTGTAGCATAGATATGATTAACCATGTTGATACATGTAGCAAAGTTTTTTTTCCTCCTACCTACTCAATGTATTTTAAACTTTGCTACATGTATCAACATGGTTAATCATATCTATGCTACAGCCTATGGAACTATATAATTTTAAAGCCTTACTATACCTGAGGAGGAAGATGAGATATCTTCGAAAACGTTCGAACAAACATGACGCTTGTAAATATTATTGTTCTGTGTTGCTCATTTATTTGGTTTTGTTAATTTAAAAGGTTCACAATATAGAAATCGAGGGCACTTGCTATGCTATCTAGATCGAACATACTTTAAAAAAAACAATACAAACAAAACATTATGTTGTAGCTTATGAAACCTTTGTGACAGATAGGTGGTATTTTCAGGTGGAATGTTTCTTAACGATCGGTTACATATTACGCGTCATAGCAGTTTTAAATGACATTGTGTGTGGGTAAATAACATGATACTTTTGTTCTCGTCTAAACATACGCATTGGCATACAAGAAACCTTTTATCCGAGTTTTCCGTTTCTGACTGCCTACATGAACAGCACAAGACAATATTTACAAAAATGTGAATTGTGAAGTATCCATGCACGAAGTGTGCGTATTCCGTGTAAAACAGTTCCAATCACAACATTAAACAAACTAAACATTTAAGCATTTTAAGCATTTCTTCAAACGTTGAATGACGGTTATTTTTTTCTATAATTGTAAGCATATCCACACCTGCTTCATGCCCACTGTGTACATATATTCCTGAGGAAATAATTAGCCTTTACCCTTTTTTCTACTCTTGATGTGAATGGGTGGCAGAAGAGGTGAATTGGAAGATTCGAGGAACACATATAACAAT
Source organism: Apostichopus parvimensis (assembly GCA_000934455.1). Lineage (NCBI taxonomy): Eukaryota > Metazoa > Echinodermata > Holothuroidea > Aspidochirotida > Stichopodidae > Apostichopus > Apostichopus parvimensis. Next base: position 39,608 of record KN883056.1, read on the forward strand.
TAAAATCTTTATACTTGTGGATACAATTCAATTAAAAAATAACAATTAAAAAATACGATTAAAATTAACTGCTATTTGTTATCATGTTAAAATTGTCTAAGGGCAATCCGGATATCCTTAGGCTGTAGGACACAGTTCAAAATTGTTTCATTTCGTTCCAAAACTCAAATAATAGCAGCAAAATCCACTTTAGTTATAAAACAAAAATCTTTCTATAAATCTATATGAAATGTTTCCATTGGTCTAAGTTGCACAGTTTTCATATTAGAAAAGTGTAGGTGGTCAAAAGAGTAAAAACAATTTGGACCGTGAATATTCGCCCGAAAAAAATGAGCCGCAATGACTGTCATCTATTATACTCTTATATCTCATCAAATGGCAGCCCCTGACATTGAACTCAACCCACCTGTCTCCAAAATAGAGCAATTATGACCTTAAACCTTTGACGCTGGGGCTTGTTTACCAAATTAGTGGATTAGTAAATTAGATATATCCAGCATTAACCTTCCTCGTCGGAACAGGGCAGACATGGTGTGGTATTTTAGGACGAGACCAATCGAAGATTACCCCCATCTTGTAATGTGAGATGCATATTACTACATGAGACTGCATCCTGCAGGACAGACGGGGAGGTATTGTGAATTGCATTTATTTATGCTACGAGACAAATGCAGATGCATCATCCTTTAAGCAAGAGTACAATATCATGAGTAAGAATACGAGTACAAAAAATGAAGTTACGCGTACGAGTACGGACTCGAGCGTGAATATTTTGGTATGTAGCTGCGTTACTGAAATAAGAAGCAGAGTAATTCAGATATAATCAACCAGGGTGACCGAAATCACTTACGTTATACAAGCAAAAGATAGTCGTTAGTTTCGGTCAGTTTGTACTGCAGTATTGACCTTTAAAACTCAATCCAATTCAAGTTTTATAATCCAATTAAATTTTATTTCAATCACTCAATCAATAAAGACGAAGACATAAACTTAAACCAGAATGAAAACATTATGATAGATAAATAGAAATGTAAAAAATAATGCAGGGTAGATCAAACAATATGCTAATTGATTGATGTGACTAAGGCTGCTCAAAAATGTTTAAAGGAAAAACATGTAGAGTTGAAGTCCAGAGAGAGCATATAAGAGAGGAGAATCAAAGAAGATAACTTTAAAAAAAGAGGAAGATATAAACATTTCTTCGAATGCAAATATGACCTCGCCCCGTCTACCCTACCTATCACCTAAAGCAATGCAAGGTTTACAGTGAGCCAGAAAAAAATACACGAGGAACAGTAAAGGAAACGCTATAAATAGGTAGAATACAACAGATAACTATGTTATGTACATATTCAAGGGACCACTCTAATAGTTTCAGATCTCAGGACCTTAGAAACAACGCTCAATGGTAAATATCCAACCTTTATTCCTCATGAATGACTTCGGACAGAATTAATACAACACATACGAGGCCAAGCTTCCCGCCCCATATGCTAATATTCTAACTTAGTGGGGTACGTACGCAATATGGTACACCCAGTGGTTCGAAACCGATTGTTAATGGTGGTAACTTTACTTTTAAAAAGCACTTAAAAGCAAACAATACCCGCACAGTAACTAAACTATCAGCAACAAACAATTACCATTCATACCCACCTGAACCCCCCCCCCCAATCCCCCTCTCACACACACCGAACTAAACACGAAGCACCCACAAAAGTACAAACGGTCGGCTCGCTCGTAGGCCCACCATTTCCCCAAACCAGATCACCAACGGCTGGAGGAAACCGATTGTAATTGGTTGTAATTTTACTGTAGGTTACGCCATCTTATTCACCACCAAACCATTTTGCAATGAGTTGACCAATCATCTATAGCAAACCATATTCTTCTCGATACAATATATTAACTCGATACAATCATAGATATTCAGTAATGAAGATATTGTTTTGTTTCTGAAGGGAGAGGCGAATTTTACATACCTCGACAAATTATTATAGTAATTTTACCGATTTGACAAGCTACACTATGCATTGGCATTTTGACGAAGATTACCAACGCCATCAGTTGTTGTTCTGCACGTAACTAGACAACACGACAAATATTGTATTTTGCACTAGTTGTCGGTTTATACTAACGCAGTACGTCTGCAACTCGTCTGTTCCATCAGGACCACCGTAACCATATTCTTGGTTTGTATTATTGTTAGATTTGCAATTACAGGATATTGCGACAGATGAAACGACTGTCAATGAAAGGCGGTCAGGTGTTTAAGTCATTCCAATGCCAATAGCTGGAAGAAATATACAAGAGAGACAGATGAAGGCAATCCACTCGAGAAATTCGTCATCTGTACTATATGAAATGATAATAATAGATTACTTAATTTGAAATGTAGAACTGTTTATTAACAGAAGTAGAATCAATAGCCGAATAAGAATAATGATTGCTACATGAACAGTTACACACACACACCAAATACTTAAATAAGTGTATGACAGGCGCTCTCCTACTTACAAGAACATTTAATAACGCATTATCTATATACTCGTATCACCTAACTTAGATATATGAGGTTAAATTTCTATAATTTCCTCTTTTACATAGTGGTACAGCGCCATCCTAAAATAAATGCTAATTCGCATTGTTAATAGTAACATATTGATTAACATACATAACCTAACTTTGTTTGATCTGACGTCTCATACTTCTAAAACGGTATGGTATAGTCTTTCTGGCGTAAGATAAAGAAAAAATACATGAAAGCTATTGCTACTCACTTAGACTACGGTTTGCATTTTGAAGGATAACAAACAAAAAAAGTTACAAAAATGTATCACATGTGACTTTAACGTTACGAATGATGGAGTGATACTCACCCCCACCTACCTACCCTTCTCTCCTTTCAACGACAATACGCTCACGTGGAAAACAATGCATCCTTATCCATAACATTTACGATCACATGTAACAGGGATACTGTACCAACTGGTACGAAAGTTATATCATTCTATAAACTGTTTAGTTCATAATATATGTTCTGTATTGACCTAGCCCTCGTATTCCATAGAACCGCCCAGTTTTCAACGCCTCCCCTCATTTCTGAAGAAAGAAAGAGATTAAAGGCATTACTTAGTCGAAAATTAGCAAAGTATGAAAACGATATCATATGATATATAACTGATGTAACTTCTTTAAAGATCTAAACTCTAAAAGTGGTGTCAATGGTCCCGATCGTTGTAGCACACATGAGTCTTAATAATAAACGTCATAAAATAGCATTCCTATTTGATAACATTTCTCAACAGACGTAACCACGGAGATTTCATTTCATTATCATCCTGATCAGTTTCATTTTGTATTCACATGAAAACACCCACACGTGTGCGAATGTGCAGGCAGTACTTGAGAACGACTCTCTGTTTTGAATGATAAATAGCGCTCATCGCTTAACATACATATTGCGAACAGTGTTGCATTAACTGCGGTTACTACATACATGATAAATACTGTGAATAATTGTCACATTGTGATTTATCGATATGGAATATTTGTCTACTTTATCTTTCTGAGGACATTGAGTGTGATTATCACTGCCAAGATGGACCTACAGTAAGTTCAACAGACTGTCCTGTGGTTGTAGGTTGTGACTTATCGTTTCCAAATATTTCATTTTCATATATATATATATATATACTTAGATTAGATTTGAACTTCACCGAGCTGGCTACCG
>KN883056.1:44706-68348 GCA_000934455.1 Apostichopus parvimensis
TATAAATATGATTCTTTGCCTTCCACACTCAACACTTCGAAGGAAAATTAACGGAAATTGAAAAGTTCTATTCTATGACTTCATTGAAAACTTAGCGAAATATTTTTGCTGTTTAACATTGACCGACCTTAGACACGGGGTTATAGCGATATTACATGTTGTAAACGCTGAGCATGCGCGCGGGCCTTAACCTCTTGTAAAATACCTATGATTGGCTATTTGTTTCTATGGAAGGAAAGCGACATTGTAGTCGAGTCAGCGGTCGTTATAACGTACTGCGTAAAAGTTGTTTAAGATCTGAAATCTTCAAAAATGGAGATTTTACATGTTTCTGTTGTATTCTTCGAAATATTCATGTTAACGTCATTTTCAGAGGGTACCGATTGCGATTTTTATTGTCAAGATGGACCAGCTATCAGATCAACAGACTGCTATTCTGTTGTAGGATGTGACTTTGCCTTTCGAGATATTTCCTTTTCATATAAATATGATTTATATATGTATACACTTCGATTAAAGTTGAACGTCACTGAGATGTCCTACACCGGAAATATATCTGATGCTACATTTGTTCACAATGGGATGCTCAGATCGGATATGAATTACATAGTTAATCGTTATTTCTTTCAAGTTAAATATTCACACGGAGATAATCCGTTGTATTTTTATGATTTTGGTTATACAATTCTAAACCTCCAACCAGAAGATGCTGGAACCTACCATATGTCATTGCTCCGTGACTACAATAACAGACTTCTCGTTCGACATACTTACCGTCTGTTCGTCATTTATCATCCTCCTTCACCTCTCCTCTGTGAAAGGAAAAATCTTACTTTATTTCAGAATAATAACTATGACTTTGAACTGACATGTTCAATTCCAGACGCCTATCCCGTCATTGATTTGAACATTAGAGACCCAAATGAGTGTAACTTTGAGAAACATTATTCCCGTAATGGTCAAGTTAAAATGTTGACTATATACATTACCTCATGCGGAGACAATACAACGGTTGTATGTGTTGCTACTCGGGGACAGTTGGACTTCATGCCCATAACAAGTTACTATGATAGTTGTGCTTGGGAAGTTCCAAAGACATATCCAGGTAAGACATAATGTTATATGATATCTGCTACTGTTGTATAAGACAGGTGACCATCTAAAATAGAAAATACTCGCTGCAAAGTCAATAAATATATATTTAAAGTTAATGTTCAGTATATTGGAGGATTGCTCGAGGTACTGTCATTGAGTTCAAAATTGCGTTTACTCCATTTTAAACCTTCATCGAGAGGATGTTTGTACTACTTTTTAAGAAAAAGTCGCCCGGGAAAGGACCTGGGCACCAAAACCAAACTACCAAACGACTGATCCGCTCTCAACCACAGTCCCCTTGCATCGGGAATGTGACTGTGTGATCATCGTCAGCTGGTATTAAAATATGAGCCTATGTAGAAGATATTCTTGAAAACTTTTAGAATACTGAAGCTTCATGGTAATGCTCTGACCTGAAATGTAATGTGTGGTTGTGACCTAACACATAGTCCCACGTTCCTGTGAGGGGAGCGAAGACGTAATGCTCTCGTGGGGTTTGTTATGAGATGGACGAGCGAAGATGTGGGTAAGATTCACCACAGCTTTAAAGGGATCTACAACTCCCAAAGTATTTAAATTATAGGTAATGTAGCTGTCCATTATTGGCAGTGTATTTGCGTTAATGGATCGAAGGAATGTAACGTTATTTCCTAACATTGGGTAAATTTGGTGCTTTTGTCACAACTATTGACTAATGGTAGCTGTAAATTAAAACATTTTATTTAATGTCCGTGTTTGTGCAGGATGTTTATGATCCAAAATACTTGCAACCGAATCCATGGCACTGTCATCTCAAGCACTATCACCGCAGCACATCTAACAGTTTCTTTAGAATGCATTGTTAGGGAAATACATCTCGGGTTACCTTCTCTATTATGTAAATATGCACCACGCTCTAATCTAGGCTGATACTTTCGTTTGCTAAGTAAACATCCTAAATCATTTTTAAATTTATAAGATCTAGCTAGAAAAGGATCGTCAGATAAAGAAGAGAGGTTTAATTAATGTAATGTCCCAAAACGACATAATAATCGTGTATTTAATTTAGTAATCAAGCGTAGCTTACACACATTAATTTTATTCATCCTAACAAGGCATGTAATGTTTAAATTATTTATCCATGTTCTCAAACAGAAATAACCTCCTTTAGTTTAATTTTGCTTCAGACGAGAATCACCGCTATCTATATACTAGTTTTGGCCAGTTTCAAAATATTCAATACATCAGTAAAACGCTAGTTGACAAGAGCAAAAGGATATTTTATAACGCTCTTTTCCCTATATGTTTGTTGAGTAGAAATCATTTGACAAGATTGTTTACCTATCAAATACCGAAAACATGTTAACGAATGTTTGCTAACTCCCATCTAACTTATGAAAGCTACCTTATTCGAATGAGAATTTTATCTCATTTGTTACTCGAACACACTTATTTCTGATGATATACAAACCTTTTATATGCTGACTACAACAATGTATACATCTGTAAAATGTGTCACTGGTTCAAGTACAATATAGATAATTAAACAACGGACACGTTAACCCTCAAATAAACGATTAAAATATATCTGTATTGCTATATAGATTGCTATCAACACAAAACAAGGAGAGAACTACTCAGCACGCTACGATTAGAACAGAGTCCGAGGAATCATGTCTTCGAAGTAATAGTTCGAGACAAAATGTTTATCAATAATCAATATCTTCTGAAAAGAATGAAACATATCCGTTTGCCAATATATTCGAAACATTTCCGTTTAAAGACGCGTAAATTAAATCATTGCATATGAGAATTATCAAACGAGTACGCATGCGTGAATAAATTATAAATCAGACAAAGGGTTCGCATATTTTACTGCTGTAACATCATTAGTGTAATATTAATTAACAAATATCTGACACTATAGCTCTTGTATACATGTGTAGTTTTGTAGTCTCTTTACTTTATTTTGTTTATACTAATTGCTGACACGTGTTAAGCAATGTACAACTTTGACAGAAACAAAACAATTAGGCAAGTCATATCATATTAAGGAAAGACATGTTGTTCGTCAAATTTTCGTTAAAGTAAAATACAATTATTAGTAGGCATTTTTTTTCTAATAACAAGTGTATGGTGTCACGTAAGTAGGTTAAATGCTCAAACGATCACTAAATATAATCATCACATTCATATTTTTTTAGTGGCCCTATAAATTCAAGCAAAATCTAAAGAAGGCTTTCAAACTGTAGTTTGGCGATAGACGGATTGATTTGTAAGCATCTATACAATTCACTAAAAGGTTACAAGAATCTTTTTAAATATCATTCGTGAGAAAATGTAATTCGCACATCTTGAAACTTATTATGTTTTCAATTGTGAAAGTTAAACCCGGAAGTCATTTCACTTCTGTGTTTTCTACATACAAAATATCAAGTTGAATCACCCAAAGTTGTTTTGATTCGTGTATGAAATCACTTCATTGATTGATTGTTGAATCCTACAAGGTCAAGCATTGTCCAAGAACAAAACAAAGCACACTATGATGTTATACTTTTATTAATCAGATAATGATTTTACAACTGTTAATGATAACCATAGATTTATTCTTTGTAGGGATTCTTTTCAACACATTCCAGCCAGCAAAACAACATTCAAAAGTAGGTGTTTTACGTAACAAGATAAGCCCAGAAATGAAAGATGTTGTATTCATGTGAAAACAAAACCTATTTATGTAAAGACCGCTTCTTAAGTTGGAGTACGAGCTCATGGGATTTCAAACAGTCGTTGTTTACTTTGTAGCTGTGTTTTTATTAGTTAATAACGGTATGGTAAAGGATCCAAAAGTTTCTGAGGTGGAATGAATGTTATTCGGGGTCACCCGACGTAAACATGTTAATGTGCTCTCTTCATTAGCGTAATAGTCAGTAATAAAATAGGGAGTTGGAGGGTCCGTGCGCATACTCCTAAGATTTGAGATTTATGCCTCTTCTAGAGAAATTTATTTTACATGGATAGAGGTCTACAGTGGCGCAACACAAGCGTGCTGCATATATCTTTAAGCCCTCATGAACTCCCCAATTGGCCGACCGGTCAGTTCACCCTTGCTGATAGTACATCACCTACATGAGCTAGGGTTTTCAGAAAAGAGGGTAAGAGAGACGACAAGAAAAACCATCTAAAGATCTGAAATGACACGTCAAAGCTTGTGTAGCATGTCCGTTACTCCAATAAACGACATTACAAAACATTTACGACTTACGAACTATCATAGTTATTAACGTTCAAACTCTCGATTTTCCGTGCATCTTAAAATTCAATCATTTTTATTTCATTTTCTTCCTTTCAACAGACATCGTCGGTTGTAGCTTTCATTGCATTTATGGACCAGATATAACTAAGTCAACATATTGTTATGTTGTTGCAGGATGTGACTTTTCCTTTCCTGATGTCCCCATCTATGGAAATTACAACAGTTCCCTCAATCTCAGCATGACCTATAGCGATGATACTAGGAGCGATTCATCTTCTCGAGGGATCTATAAATACAATGGAAAATTCTGGTATCGGGACAGTCACACGGTGGATCGTTATAATTTTGAAGTCATACGAAAACATTTTCAAGAAGACAAAACTCCCGATGATAAATTAGGAAAGGTTGCTGCTGGTCTTTTGTTTACCATCGAAGACCTGAGAGCAGGGGATGCTGGCTCATATCATGTGACTTTGATTGAAGAAACCACTGAAGACGCCCTTGTGCAATACAACTACCGTCTGTCTACTATTTACAAACCCTCCACACCTCTCCTCTGTGAAATGCAAGACTTATCTTCAGACTCCAGTATTAACACTTTTTCCATTATTTGCACAGTCTCAGATGCTTACCCTTCAGTGGTTTTAGATATGATAGAACCGAAGGGCTGCTCGTACTACAAATCTTATTCACGGACTGACGATATCAAGAAGCTTACAGTTTATATTTCTACATGTGACGAGAATTCTACTGTTGGCTGCACTGCGACTCAAGGGGAGTTAGATTTCATGTCTACGCTACCATATTCAAACAGTTGTTCCTTTGATATTCCGAAAGATGATCCCGGTAAGTCAAAGGATGCCATATCTCGTCCCCAAGACTGATAGAATAAAATATGCATTTGATACATCCTTAACCGTTGATATATTATCAATATATTTTAGCGTTTCTTCATGTATCGTTTTGCTATTATTGATACTTAAGTGATGAAACAGAGCCATTGGGATATAACGGTAGTGTTGTGTTCTGGGCAAAGAAATGGATTTCTAATCAACTATCACATTAATTGGATTATTTCATTTTACCGCTTGAATCATTCGTGAATAGTTCTTCTATTGTAATATACTTACCTTTGCATGTTTTTTTTTTGCATGAACGCTCATAATTATGTCATATTCCATAAGTTTATTCAGATTAATAAGTTGCTATTTATAAATCAATAAAATCAATCAACCAACTAACCAATCAACCAACCAAACAAGTAGTTAATCCAATGAAACATTATTTTACGCCATGCATACCATGAGTTCAATACATGAGCGGTTACTTCGAACACGTTCAACATTTAAGCTGTTGAATTTATTCGAATTGTTCAACACAGTTCATACACATTGTTCATACACTGTATGTAAAAATGTTCCAATTACCAATTAATAGAGACGGATTGTACTATTTACGAGTTGACACATGTGATGTATCAGTATGCACAAGTGACAGGGTGTGCTTTTTACGTGACCCGCCCTGCGGGTTCCAAAACGTCACGGCCAAACGGCACTACCCAACCATCCCATTCTGACAAACGAAACTCAAGTCAAGCAAGCCAAAAGAGTAAATACGCCCACCGACCTGCAGAGTGACAGGGTGTAATTGGAAACGATTTAGCCCTTTTGCGCATTAAACATTGCCCCCCCCCCCCCATTCGCACACACATAAACCATCCCAAACCCCCACACCAAACTACACGAACGGCTCTAGAAAGTTGGATCACTTTTCACTGCTGCGAGAATCAGCTCCCACGGATCGACCCTCTCACGGAGCACTATTTTGCATCGGTCCTGCCAAACATGTTTCTTAATTGTAAACGATACAAATAATAGAATACAAAAAACACCTACAAGACAATGTCCCTCTATGGGCTTATGAGTGGGGTGCTCGACCACGAGGGCCGATTGGTTTGCATTCTTTTCAAGTATCCACAGGGTAAAATCTGCCTTTGTAATGTGTATGCTCCCAGTCGGTCTTCTGCTAGACGAGATTTTTTTGACACGTTGCCTTCCTTTGTTCCTGGTAGTGCACCATGTGTCATGGTCGGAGATTTAAACTGTGTCCCAGAACTGGTTCGGCTACGATGCACCTTTAAATGACACCTGGAACGAGAGGGATGATGTACTTGAGAGCAGGCTTGGAACCTTTGGCACCCATCTTGTGGTACTCGGGCGCCGTGTATCCAATCCCCCGTTTTGTCCTGGTGTAACTGGAGAGGGTGATGCTTTCATATATTTGGTCGGGTGGTACAGAGCTTGTCAATAGGGTGGTAATGTACCAAAATCTCGAGAATGGAGTGTTGGGGTCATTCATCTGCAAAGTAACTTGACTTTTTTGTTGTTAACCAATTGTTTGTAGCTGTAACAGACGCAGGGTTGCCTTGTTCATGTTTTATACGGTTTGGGGGCGGCTTGCACTTGCGTCGATGGGCACCGGGCCTGATAAGTAACATAGCACCGCATAATAGTAGCAGAGTGGTGACTGTCATGTGTTCCACTCTTAAGGTGTTTCCGCCTGTTGACGTGTCACGACCGGCCCTCGTTCTCAGTTCCTTACGGAATAGGTCCTTTAAAGCAATAATTGTACAGGGTCGTCATTCTACCGAGGTACGGTGCTCGGTGCATTCAAGGCTGAATAGCTGCAGGCTATGCGATCTTGCCTGGAGAATTGCACACGGTGCCTTGGTGACCAATTTGAAAAGATATCATTGGCGTTTGGGTGATGGGCTGTGCCCGAGGACTGGATTTGACAGCCTATAGAGTACTGCGCATAAGCAAAGGGCATTGTTCCTTCATGTTACGGTTGTGGGAATGGTTTCAGCACTTGACCGACCATGTAACGGGAGACCGTTCATGGTCGGTAGGACGTGGGTTTTGTATTGTTTGGGGTAGACCGTCCAGTTTGTTCTGTTGGTATTTTGTGCCGTATTAATTGTATCTCCGTTACATATTTGGAGGAATAGGTGTGATGTAGTGTTTAGGGCAAGAGTTTTCCCTTAACAGGCAGTCCTGGAGGCGGTCCGCGTGTGACATTCGCCTGCAGGTTGAAGGTGATTTTCGCCGTTTATCTGGGGATGCCCTCTACGGGCGCTGGTGTGCTGGGGAGAGGAGTTTTGTTTCGTTGCGGGCTGGTCGTCCGTTTGTGGCATTTTGAATATTCAGGTGGGGGTGGTGGGGTTGTTTGTCTCCGTCGGTCGGTGGGCGTTGTGTTTTTTTTTTTTGGCCTGCTTGATTTTGGTTTCTGAGAGGGGTCGGTTTAATCAGTGCCGTTTGGGTTCCCGCGGGGCGGGTCACGTAAAAAGCACAATCTCCTGCCTCACCTCCAGTACAACATAAATGAGGGTAACCAATATAGAGCGCTTTATATATACATAGCCTTAAGCCCTTCGTACCATTCGACGCTCTTACCACGCACCGCGTCGCTACTGAAAGCAAGACGTACGTTTTGCGGGTCTGGAGGGCCTGCAGCGCATCAACGGCTCTAGGAACCGGAACTCATTTAGTCTTTAACAAAGAGGTACAAAACTGGTGTGACACTCTGCATACCGGCAAAAATCATCCTAACAAGAGGGCCATCACTTCTCGAAGCATTGATGCCGGGTGTGACAAGGACACAAAGAAGGGAAATAAAATAAACTAACCAAAAAGAAGTTTATATAAATATTAACAGTAACTAGAACCACGTAACGTAATGCAACAATGTTAAACACAGCAAAGCTCAAACCTACCAAAACTGTATTTCAGTGAAAAGCGAGACGAAAACACGTCCGCAATCCACGAAAACCAAATAATGTTAAACATACAGCTACGTATGGCATTGCAGCTAGGCTGCCTAAGTAACGTCCAGGAGATATGAATCAAACATTGCCGAATTCTGCGCCTTAACTAACTGCTGCCGTTATATACCAAATCTGTTGGAACAGCAGGTCACTTTAAGTGTCTTGCAGTGACATTTTTTATATAGGAACTACTGTTTAACACCATATCAAAAGCATTCATTCGTTAAACTCGCCGTACGGTCGTGTGTTATAATGCCAGCCTACGTGCGATTAAATGTACGTTCGTAGGTTGTGTATTGTAATGCAGTACACAGTATTTCCACAACAAAGTACCGTCGCCCTGGTGAATTTCCACAGAATATTGCTTTCTAGTTTACAAGAGATGATAGATTACTTTAACAATTCTACAACAATTCTAACACATATTAAAGTATTTCAGTGCTCATTTAAACAACCACAAAACGAAATACTATGAACTTGGTCACATGATCTTTGTTGCATACCAATTAGCTATACGATGACTATCTGTTACCTGGTTTTCGTAGCAAAACCGTTTGCGTTTGACCGCTTGTAAGTAAAACAACAACATAACATTCGTGGGTTTGAGAATATTCTCCATTGAAAATTTATTTTATACTTTTTAGTTTTCAAACCCTCAGTCCGATCAGAAAAACTTTGTGAAAGTTTATGTATTTACCGTTGCTGGATAGGTAGCTATTTCAGTTAACAGAAATTGGACACCCGAAGTAAAGCAATCGCTATAATAATCGTTATAATAGCTGGTGTTGGGGTGGGGGATACCACAGAGTAACAGGTGATGTGAGGTTCACCACTTGTTATATGTGGCTGTGTGTGGGAGCGGAGTAAAGTTTTTTAAGAAGCGTCGGGGGTTTTATCTCAACGGATTATGTAAGTTACAATGCATGAATTGTTCATATTACGTTGTCGTCGTCCATGATGGAGCATTTTTACCTGGAGAAATGTGATTTATAAAAAGGATACCCCTATCATTATCAATATCACCATGTGAGCCCTTCCCAAGTAAATAGGTCAGCGGAGTGTATACACAATTTAAGTTAATTGGATGATACATATATACTAACTGCAAAAAGAGGACAAAAACAGTTTGACGAAACCTTGAATTCATGTTGTATTGAGAGCTTAGCAAAACTTCCCAATGTATCACATTTTAGTTGAAATCACAAGTACATGCACCTATGTGAATGTAATCGAATAACTTAGTTTGGTTGTTGGTATTTACATATTTGTACATCTTACTGTCATCTCTACAGACACGAACAACGTAATTAAGTTGGTGATGATCATAATTACTGTAGTGCTCGTCCTGTCTGTGATAATCATCGTATTTGTCTACAGGTAAGCAAAGTAATACGTTATACATCGACAGAATATAGTTCAACTTAAACTACCACCTATTGTCAATCATAATATTTAAAATAGGAATACAAGGTTGATTTCCAGAATAATTATGAAAATTATAAAGACAGATAGGTAGTTACGAAATGAGTAACAACAAAACAAATCCCATGTTAACTTAGACCCTTTTGCGGAGGAAGAAAGTAGCGTAATTTCCCATAAACTATTTATATAACAACATGCTTCGACCACTTCCTAATTTGATTAAATTTCGCTAAATATAACTTTTTGGGATGATTGGTCATCAACTATACTTCGTCACATTTATATTTTAGATGTCGTATAAATATAATGCGATAAAAAAGATATCCGTGGTAAAAGCAGCTGTTTGAGTTAAATTTTATTAACTCATTAATTAACTCAACGATGACATTAAATATGGTTGATTCTCTTGTGTTAGTACACTTTTGAAGTTGTTCCAATGTTGTGCAGCTACTTCACCCAAAATGTGTAACGTATGTATCCAATACCTTGCTTAAATTATCGAAATTTGTCTTGTTCTTCGGCAAACCGTTACCCCATTTGGATGAGGTTGGGGGGGGGGGATTCGTTAGATTACCCATGGCTCGTTTTAATCCCAAACTTCCAACTGGAGTGCAAAATTTCAGCGTCATTTTCCGTGAATAATGATTGAAACTTTCTATTGCGTGGCTTGGTCTCTTTGTTTATTTCATTTTCGTATCAATATTATATTATATATATATAATATTTAGGTTGAACATCCGATACATCACATATCAGAAACACATCTGTGTGTTCTTTGTCTACAATGGGATGTTCTTTTCGATATAGATCGTAGATTCAAGCTAGTTATTCCAAGTAGATACTCACACGGAGATTATCAATCGAACATTTGCAATCCTACAATGCGATGATGTTTGATGCGATTTGGAGAGGAGATTATCTGCCATACTTTTCATGATTTTGTTTTTAGTCCTAAACCTGCAACTAGAAAAACGGGACAACGTAATTAATTCTCTCTTATTTTGGCACCACTTCAATAGGTAGTCAGCGATTGAATGATTTCTTTCAATTTGGAGATTTTACCTTTTTCTGTAGGGTCTTCTTCATATTAATGATCCTGCTAGCCAAATTTTCAGCATACTGATTTGACTTTTTGTCACTATAAGTTTAACTGAAAATAAACTATATGTTTGTTTGGCTGAAGATGTCACTCCGCCTTTCCAAATATTTCATTTTCATTTAAATATTATATAGTACTTAGGTTAGTGTTCAAATTCATGGAGATGACTCACACCGGATACAAATCTGACCGAAATGTTGCGTACAATCGGTTGTTTTTTCGGACATGTATCTTAGATGCAAAGGTTATAAACTCAGGGAAGAATACTCACTCAATGCTCACGTTTTTGTGTTTATTTTCAAACCTACACCTGACACAATGTGAGAACAAAATGCAGTTAGAGATTTTTCAAAATATATATATTTTGTTTCTCTCTGTTTATTGTTTGTAATGATTCTTGGTAACAAAAATGTCCAAATGCACTGATCGTATTTTTTCAATGTCATGGATATATGACTTTATAGATATGTATTTAACATATTAATATTATGTAGTACTTATATTTGAGACACCATATACATATCTGTCCGTACTTCTAATGGGTGCTCTTTCTGATCTAGATCATGATTCAATAGTTACTTATTCCAAGTAGATACACGAACAGGAACAGGCTTTCAACTCACAGCCTAAATGTGATTTAAGATTTTTTGAATCTTGTAGTGACTTTTACCTCTTTATTCTGTTTCATTCTTGGTCATGTTCTTGGTTTTCCTGCCTTTTAGTTGTATTGGCAAGATGTACCAGCTATCAGGTCAACCTATTCTTATTCGATTGTAGGATATGACTTGTTTTCTCTGATATTTCTTTTCACAACAAATTTAAGAGTTGAAGGTCACCGAGCTGTGTCAAACCGGAGACATATATGTCCGTAGTTATATTGAAAGCGTGATACACTTTTCGATATGCATGGATACTGGATCAAATCTTTATTTATTTTAAGCAGATACTCACACGGATATTATCAATTGTACTGTCATGATTATGGTTTCTCCAATCCAAAACCTTCAACAGGAAAACAGCACTGCAACGATAATTTGTGGTGGTCATGAACGCCAAGCGTATAAAGGAGTCAAAGATATCTTCCAGGGATATGTCTTTACGGAGATTTGCCATCTTCCTGTTTATTCCTCGAAATGTTCATGATAACACTCTCTTTTCTTGAGACAACTGATTGTATTTTGTAATGTCAAGATAGACCAACTAGCAAATCAACATATTAGTATTCGCTTGTTTTTCTATTGCGTGCCTTGGTCTTTCTATAAATATTTCCTTCCATTTAACTATTATATAGTACTTAGATATAGAGTTGAACATCACCGATATATCACAGACAGGAAACATATCTGTTTGTACTTTTTTTTGTACGAGGAAATGCTCTTTTTTATATTGATCGTAGATTTAAGTGTTAGTTATTCCATTTAAATTTAAAATCAATCGAACGTTCATGATTTGTTTTTAATCCTAAACGACCGTGGAAAACGAGACAACAAATAAAATCTCTGTTGCTAACGCACAACATGAACGTAGTTGATGATTCATATCTCTGAAATATTTTAATAAGGATATTTTACCTTTTCTGGTTTCCTCTTCGTAATGTTCCTGCTAGCAAAATTTTCTGCATACTGATTGTGAATTTCGTTGTTAATGGCCAAACTAAAAATCAGCCATTTATTGTTTGACTTTAGGATGTCAGGCTGCCTTTCCAAGACAATGTAATTACTTTTTTGTACATTTAGTGATAATTTATTGGCTGAAAACCAATGACAAAATTTATTTAATTTAATTGACACGTTGGAAACTAATGTGATTATGTCGTCGCTCTCGAAGAAAATACTGGTGTCATCAGCAAAGAGAATGGTTTTGGCTAGTTTGGAGACAAATGACAAATATTAAATATTAATAACAAAGGACCTAAAATTGAACCCTGTGGAACGCCGCAACAAATTTTAGCAAAATCGGATTTAGATTTTGTATACAAGGTATACTGATATCTGTTCGAAATATAGCTTTCAAGCCAGTTGAGAGCTATGAGAACTAAAAAAAGGAAAAACGAGACATACTTAACTCTATTATTAACACAACATGAAAGCACCGGAGACATATATCTGTCAGTACGTTTGTGTAGAATTAGATACTTTTTCCGATATTGATCATGGATCGTGAATTATTTCGTTATTCCAAATGAAACTCTGAAAGCCAAGATTATCTTTGTTCTTCATGCAAGTAGAAAACGACACAACAAATTCAATCTCTGTTATGAACCACCCGATACACATAGAGAACTACAGTTACTACTGTAAATCTTACAGTTTTGTACCACAGTAAAAACTGGATCGTGCTATAATTCGGTAGCATGTGCTATTCGGATTACAGTAAGAGCTGATGATATATGTAATTCCAACAAATTCAGTTGTTTGGGATTTGTTGGAATTACAAATATCCTCAGTTCTTACTGTAAACTTAATAGCACATGCTACCGATTTATCAGATTTGTCAGCACGATCCAGTTTTTACCGGGGTACAAAACATTAGATTTACAGTAGTTACTGTAATCTCTGTGGGAATCGGATGTATGAACGCACAGCATAAATGGAGTTGATGATTCATCGAACTGAAATATTTTGCTATGGATATTTTACCTTTTCTGTCTCTCTCTTCAGAGAACAAAAATCCTGAGGGGTGTGTCGAAGAGTTTCACTCCATAAAACTGAAAAAAAGTAAATTTTAGTAAACTGAGATTATACAAAGAAGAGATTTTAAATGTTTCTGTTTTATTCTGATTGTACTCCTATTGTCAAGCACGACCAACTATCAGATCAACACTTTGTACTTTGGTTGTAGGTATGATTTTTGCTTTCCATATAAATACTATATAGTACTATAGATTATAATTAAACGTCAGCGAGATGTCCGACACCGGAGACATATCTGTCCGTACTTTTGTGTACAATTGGGTTTTCTTTCTGATGTAGAGCACGGATATCAACATTTAATTATGCCAAGTAGAGCAACACAAACTGTATTTGCAGGATTTGGGTATTTTGATCCTGCTTTTTTTAACCGAGCCATTGTAAATTAGGCCTACTGAAACGTCGTTAACACTATTTATAGAACTGGAATCTGGAAAATGTAGTGATTTTACATTATCTGTTTCATTCTTCGTATTATTCCTGCTAGCGTCATTTTCCGAAGGGATCTAATTGTTATATTTTTGTAAAGATGGATCTAATATCAGGTCAAACTGTTCTTATTCAAAATTGTATGATGTGACATTGCCTTCTCTGATAATTCATATTCATTTAAATATCATATAGATGTACTTAGATTTGAGTGGAATGTCACCGAGCTGTGTCACACCGTAGCCATATGTTCGTACTTTGTGTACGATGGGATACTCTCTCAGATATGGATCCTGGATTCAATCGTTATTTATTACATGTAGATACTCACAGTCCTAAACCTTCTACAGGAACGCGACACTGCAACATTAATCTGCGGTAGTTAACATACAGCGTATAAAGGCTGTTTCAGCTTTTTTTAATCTGGAATTATTCAATATAGGGTCTTCGCGTCTTCCTGCTTCATTTCTCGAAATGTTCCTTATTAACTATGTTCCCGAGGGCACTGAATGGACTTGTCCAACTATGAGATGAAAATATTGTTTTCGGTTGTGGTATGTGACTTTGTCTTTCCTAAGATTTCTTTTTTCCTATAAACCACGCCGGAGACATATCTGCCCGTACTTTTTCTTACGGATCGTTCTTTATTCCAAGTACGATGCTCATACGGAGCTTAAGTATTGTGTTTAAAGGACTTGGTTTTTCAATCCTACATTTTAACTGGAACGCGATATAGCAGCAAAATCAGCTGGAACGTCGTAAACTACAGCCGAAAGAAAGTTTAATGAACTGATCTCTTGCAAAAATAGTGCTTTTACATTTTCTATTTTACTCTTCGTAAGTTTCCTGCTCATGTCATTTTCCAAAGGGAAATGATTGTGATCTTTACTATCAAGCTGGATCATCTATCAGATGTAATTGTTGGGATTCGGTGTAATTTAAAGGATGTGATTTGCCTTCTCTTTTCATATCATATAGATGTATTTAGATTATATTTGAGCGTCAACGAGTTTTCCCTTACCGGACACATATCTGTCATACTTTAGTGTACGATGGAATGCTCTTTCCGATATGTATTCTGGAATTCAATCGTTATGTATTCCAAGTAGTTACTCACATGAAGATTTAAATAAATTGTAATTTCATGATTTTAGCATTTCCATCTTAAATTTCAAATTCCTTGTTAACATAAACATTTTGGATATACTTTTATTAGAGATGAACATCACCGACATGCCCCAGACCGGAGGCACAAACCGTACTTTTCTAGTAAAATGAGATGTTGTATGCGATATCGATCATTCAATCGTTATATATTCCAAGTAGAATTCTTACAAAGAGATTATTCAACGTATACTTCCATATTTTTTTTATTTTTAAAGCTACGACCTCTACTGGAAAACACACTTAAGATTCATTGAACGGGAATCTTTCAATATCGAGATTTTCCCTTCATCCTGAAATGTTTTTGATGTCTTTTCCCGAGAGTATTAATTGGAAATGTTACTGTCAACTATCAGATCAAAACAATATTTCGGTTATTGGATGTGGCTTCAAGCCTTTATCTGAATAGCCAAGTTGGCTATTCAGATAAATGCTCATATAAATACTATATAAATGTACTTAAAAACAGCTTACAGAAAGTTTATATCATGGATATTATGAAAGTCAATATTTAATAACAGTCTTCGTGAAGGAAAAGTCCTATAATGGAAAGACTGCTTTATTGTTGCGGGATCTACTTGGGTCCGCTATTATACAAAGTGAATAGTAAACCACTTCGATTGGTTCATGATATTGAGTACATATGGACGTTTAGCAGCATCATTTAGAATCAAAGGTACATCAAATGAGGCAATACGATTTCTAAGACATACATTGTAAAGTAATGTAAAGTAAATCGTGTCTTGCCTTACAACATTGTCATATTTTAGGTATTTTAGGTTGACTGTTATTCAAGCTGAAACGTTAACTCAAGGTAGTATACGTATACAAAATTAACTCGTGTATGTATGGATCTTGTAAGGACCTCCATCAGCCCAGACAGCTACGTAGGCTGAAAGTGAGTAACAGGCGTCAATAAAGGTCCTAATAATGTTCACATACTGATTATGATTGAACCATGGGTGTATCTATCTGATAAAACACAGGTTCACAAGGAACATTGTCATTTTTAACCGACTTTCGATTTGCTTAATGAAATACATATTAACAAAATTTCATGCGATCTACTTCATTAAATTGTTAACATAAAAGTTGTTCTATTACCTTCAATACCCTAGAGAACAAAAACACAGAAAAGATTTATCATTCATTAACGGAGGGGAAAGTAAAAGCTTGGTTAAGTGTGAATAGTCTATTGTTCCTGAACAAGTGGACGTAGTTATGACACCTTAAGTAGTTTTGTCATATGTATTATTCAAACAACCTGTTCGTGACAACATATGAAGCATTCCAAGCATTCAGTGTAAACATTAACCTTTAGTAGAAGTAAGTTAATTGTGCTTTTAAGTAGTATCAGTTTCCATTTTAAAAAAAAAACAAGGTAATAAATGTTAGCCATCAACTGGGCTTTATTATCACACAGAATAATGGGAATACTTAGGTGTAAGTAAAATTGATATTGAGACATGTCAAGAAATGAAAAAAAAACAGTCGTTGAAAGACTACTAGTAAGCTCGAACTCGGTGAAGATGTCACATATAAACCGAGTACGTACTCGTGTATAAATTATAAACAGTTCACTCTATGATTCTACTATGTATACTTGTTTTTTATATGTAAATGTCTAATTATGGAGAAAATTTAAACAATTTATAAGTTTGTAATCTTGTACAGAAAGAAAGAAATTTGTCAATTACCGTATTTTAATGAAAAGGCAACAGATATTGTTTACTTATATGATATATTTTCTTCTAATTCTCCCGTCTCTTCATATATTTATAGTATTAAACAAGTAACAAAGACGATCATTGAATAAACTGCTTATTAAACTCTAAATGTTCACAAATAATCAAGAAAAAACACGCAGTGTAATAATGTATTTACTACTGGAAACTTAACTATACACAAATTATATTTCGAACGTTTTCAATGTCATTCGGGAGAAAATTTAATTGTTGTCTTTTGTCTTTGTAAACAAAGTAAATTTCCCCCAACCTATTTTGATCAGTGAATGGAACGAATTCCTTGATTGATCCTATAGTTGAATCTTGCAGAGTCAAAGAATGTTCGAAAAAGAACAGAAAAAGAGTCAAGTGCATTTATAATATTTTATAATTTGCAACAACACACTTGTTATCGTCTACTTAGCCTTTAAGATAAGAGATTTTCAATTATAAATATTTCTGTAGATCTTTGCACAGAATTAGGCCATCAGCTGAAGGTCGAAATTTGCTTGTTTCGTTCCAGCTACTGCGGGACTAAACTTTCTCTACAGCATTAAATACATAAAATAACGAAGATTAAAGATCCAAAAGTTCTCCATGTGCTTTCCTGCAGTATTTGCAATGCCGCTCGAAAGATCCAACTATTTTTTATTGCGTATGTTAAGAAACCTGCCGTGTTACGTTCAAAAGTCGTGCGCTAGTGAGATATCTGTATCATGTGATATGAAATATCCAATGAGCCATGAGTTCTGAGTGCACTCAACAAACATGGCGACCCCCATGGGAGCTAGTCAGTCTCCGACACACAAAATCTACAGTGCTTAATGCACATTGATTGAAATTTGAAGCAGTCAAGGCACTGACGAATATCCGATGGAATAAAGTTACTTCCTGCGCTAAATGGTGGCTTAATCTCAGCGGCAGAGACAATGAAATCGCCGAACGAATCCAATACATGGGGTTACTCGATGGCCTACTACGATCAAGCGTGTGTTCAACAGCATATATATGATGGGGTTCCACGATACGTGTTAAAGGCGGTTCATTCATAGCAAGCGCATCATTACTGCAAGAAAACGGACAGTACCAGAGGAGACCTCATATGATTTGAAACGGAGAAGCGACGGAAAAGATCGAGGCAACCAAGCAGAAGCTCTGGGGCCTGTTTCACAAAGCACTAAGTCGCGTCTTAGTGGTCTTAAGACGCGTCTTAGTGGAAAGGACTTAGTGCCGGTTTCGCAAAGATCACTAAGTCGCGTACAAGACTTAGTCTACGTCTCGTCTTGACGAGACTTAGGGACTGTTCTTAGTGTATTTCTAGTCATGTGATCGAATTGGCGCCAATTTTAGCCTGCTAAGTCTGCAAAAATTACACTATACACAAACGATATCAACTGCAACAATGACCACACTTCAAATGATCTTAGGCGAAAGAGTTGCTGCTGGACTACGCAGAGAACGAATTTTCCGGGACCGAAATTATCCTCTCGACAACTTCAATGATGAAGACATGCACGAGCAATATCGTTTCACGACAAGAGGGTTGATGAGGTTGATAGACATGCTCGCTGCGGGGTTGAATCATCCAACCAAGAGAAGTCATGCAATTGACGGACGCCTGCAGATCTGCATCGCTTTACGATTTTATGCGACCGGAACTGTACACACTGGTCACGGGGATCATCACGGAGCGAGTAAGGCGAGTGCGTGTCGGATAGTTTGGAGAGTCAGCTCTCATCTGATCATGATGAAGGGCGACGTTATTACGTTCCCCATCACGCCACAAGAAGTCATGGCAACACAACGGGGGTTCAGCGTTGTTGCGGGATTCCCTCGCATTGTGAGTACAGTGGACTGTACTCACGTTCTCCTCAAGGGTTCGCGGCTTGGGGAGGATACCTACGTTTATGTAAACCGAAAGCGCGTTAAGTCCATCAACGTGCAGCTCATGTGTAACAGGCGTTACATAATTATTAATCATTTGTTGCCCGATGGCCGGGCTCTGCGCATGACAGCAGAATCTTGCAACATAGCAGCATTGGGCAGGAGTTTGAGGCCGGCAACAAACAAGGTATCCTGATTGGAGACAGTGGATACCCACTGAAGCCTTGGCTGATGACCCCCATCGCAGAACCGCAATCACCCGCCAAAATCTCACATAACAGGTATGTAGGTTATGTCACGAAGGAGGTTAATTTGGGGACCAGTTATTTTTTCCATATAAGCGGGTGGGTCATCATTTATGGCCGGGGAGTGGGAGGGTGGTGACGAAGTTGTAACCATATTAATAGTTAATTTATATTCTTAAGCAAGCAGCTGGGGCACTTTTCATTCTCGAAAGAGGCACTTTTTACATTTTTCGAAAAAGTGGGGGCAGATATGCCCCGTTCCCCTACCCCCCCCCTCCAGTTCCAACACCCCTGAATATCATTTACCATTAAAAATTTAGTGACCAAAAATATAACAGTTTGAGGTCGTCTGAATCCTGTTTAGAATTTTCTACCAATAGGAGTTCTCCATTCATCTCAAATCACAGAGCTCATCCAAGAACTAGGGTATTCATCGAGCAGGTCAATGGACAGCTCAAAATGAAGTTCCCGTGTCTCATGGTTGGATTGCATGTTGGGCCCAGGCAAGCGTGCCGAACTATTGTTGCATGTGATGTTCTCTAATTTGGCTAAAGATATGCAGGAACCAGAACACGAGATGAACCAGCACCTTCCAAATGATCGACAGGCAGAGATCTACCCAGGGGCAGCTCGAGCGGCTGGATTAGCAATAAGGGCCCAGATTGCTCAGGAAATTCACAGCATGCTGTAAACTACCTTTTACAGTTTCTGTCTTAAAGAACTGGCAATTTTGAATTCCAAAAACATGATTACAATAACGTTTAACCGAATTTCATCTCACAAAAAGCTGTGTTTATTTGCCTTTATTCAAATCACCTCAGTCAATATGATAAATTATAGGAAATTTAGAGAAACTAATGTAACACATACTTAAAGAACCGGCATGTGCTTGTAATGTAACCACAACATACAGTTGATCAAGGGAAGAGGGTTCAACTTCTGCAATGAGTCGACAACCTTTGCGAGGATATAAGTATACCAAAATGAATACAAACAATTGCCTGAAAAAAATGGTATTATTATGGGTATCCTCAAACAATTTGTTTGATTTTTTTTAAATGCTCAAGTTAAATTGAAACAAAACTGTTATGCTTATCCACTAAAGAGCCTGTGTAAGAGAATGTGTAAAAGTAAGTTGGCCTGACGGGAAAGAGGAGTGGGAAACAGAAGAAAGGTTAGTCATGTCCTTCCTTAATGTTGAGCCCCTGAGGTTGAATGGTTTGAAGGCATTGCATCCACAGTCTCTCTGGTGATTCGTACTAGGTCAGGACGGCTACCTAGGATTCAATCCCCTATAGGGACATGTAATTAATGGTATGGTTGGGAAGGTTAAAGTGCTCTGCAACCGGGGTCTCAGTCTTCATGGTGTTGACTGTGACCATAGAACCACTTCTTGAGGGTGGGTTTGGTTTCACCAACATACTGGATGCCGCAAACTCTACAAGAGATCAGATAGATGACATTAGAGGTTGTGCAAGATATGTGAGCCTTGTATCCCAAAGTACGATCACATTTGAAATTACCATGCTGAATGGGTGTAGGGTTAGAATTCAGAGGTGGAACAGCAGCATGCACAAGAAAGTCTTAGTACTTTTTTGCCAAATTTAAACTATGACCTTTCCAGCTTGCACTAAAAGCTCAGTGTAAATGACACCGTTCTATGCAATTTGATATCAATAGTCATTATTTTTATTGAATTATCTGTCGTTAAAAAATTTAAGCTGATTAAAATTTGCCAGATCTTTTAACGAGTCCATAGATTCTACAAACTTCACTCAAAATTTGACAGCCCCGCCCAAAAGATTATGCGCCAATTGTTTTCCGAAATTCATCAGCAAACAGGTATTAAGACTTTAAAGTATTGCAGATGTGTGGAAATACATTTACGGTGCCTTGCATGTTATTCAGCATATCTACTGCACAGGCAGATTTGTCTTTGTATATTTCATGCAGGACATCTAAAATGGAGCGGAGAACAATTGTTTGTTCTTTTTTTTGCCGCCAACTTAGCTCGCTGAATAGCCGAGAGCTCCTCCTGAATCTGGCATTGCCTCACTGCTGCAGATCGATTTTGGAAACTCATCTGTGGTCGAAGTGGCTCTACTGGAGATGGCACAGATGGAGTTGACATCAAGGCATGTTCTGATTCATCAGAATAGATGGTCTCCTGAAAAGAATTATTAAAAAGTAATAAATAAATGAAGGATTACCTGGCTGGGTGCACAAAATCAACAACGGGAGCGGCCCTACCTCTTACAAGAGCCCAGACAAAAACACATGTACTCGAGGAATGAGAGAAAATCTCCTGTACTGGGCCTGCCACACACTGAGACTAACAAAAACACCACAGATTACCACTTTGTTTAGTACATGGGCCCAGGTAGTAAATGGCCCAGGCCAGTAGCGAGCTCTGTATAACTAGTGAAGATGTGGCGATACCCACCGGGATTGTTTGCAGGTCGATACATATGAGGTTAATGTTCAATATCTGTGAGCTTGCAATATCATCCCCAGAGAGGATCTTCCAGCACCGGTGGACCACAATATAATAATATATCAGTTAAACTTCTCAAAGTACGTTGATTTTATGAAGTTATTATTACTATGGCCCTCTGTCAGAAAACGCTGCCCTCTGTCATGGAAAAATCACCAGTTTTGTTGAGGCGAAAACATCAATAGTTATATCACATAGTGCTTATGGCGTCACCTGGCCGCCCATTAATTTAGTGGCTCCCTATTGCAAACCCCTAAAATTTGAATCTACATTCCTGAACAGAAATGATTGGACAAATAGGCATTAGCTAGCAATCGACAACACTTGCCTCCCCCCCCCCCCCCCGCCCACCCTGTTGCAACATAATGCATTCAGAAACTGCAACATTGATATTGGGAGCGAGGTATGTCCCATGTACTTTAACGTGTCATATAATCTGACCTGTCTTGGAGGCTTTGTAGGCTTTGGCCTTGGAAGCCAAGTCTCTCCATTTCTTTCGGACCATAGTCCACTCCCGTACTGGTCCTCCAACTGTTTGCAGGACCGCTGCTGCCTTCTTCCAGTTTCTGTTGAGTATGATAAAGGATAAACAAATGAAATACATGTTCATATTTCATCCAATAGCACCAGCCCCAAATAAAATTAAACCAACACTGATATATACAACATGATAACAGAAGGCCTCTACATAATAAAATATAAATTTCAAACCTGGGCATCCATTAGAAAGCCAAGGAAAACAGAATTTGTTCAAGATATCACTCAAGATCAGTCATCTGACAACTTTTGAATTCTTAAGTGATATTAAATGGCTTCCGACATTTCAAATGATATTTTAATAACACAAATTAGGATTTACTCAGGCTATTGTAAAACCAAGTCTTGTGTAGTGGAATCTCTTAGCTGTAGCTGCAAAAACAAAACAAACAAACATACAAACAATTTGAACACAAAATGATTGCTGTGGAATTCACAAACCTTTCCTTCATCTTCTCTTCTTTACTGGACCCCTTCTCTCCAGTGCCAAAGAGCAGTGCCTTGTGAATGGAGACAAACTCCAAAAAAGTCAGTGTTTCCATCTCTGAGAAATCAAGGCACCGTTTTCGCTTTTCCTGAAGAGGAATATTGTTGTGAAAATTAGGGCAACAAGACACAATGAGTGCTCTTCTGATTTGACCACTAACTGTAACACTGACATACGACATCTTAGTCCTATTACTATCACAGTGAGTAGCGGTGTAATGTTAGTATTATTGTTAATGGCAGATTGGGTCTATTCAACTAGGTTAGGTCTAATTTCTTATAGGACTGGCATACACGTTCAACAACCTACACTGTACTAGCCTAATAGTATTCCTGTAAATAGGTTTGGCATATGTGAACATTAATGGCGGCAAAAGGTAAGTAGGTCTAGGCTACTAGGCCTACATCGCAGGCACAGTAGCCACTTGGGCACTGACGCAATAGCCTACCAAAGCCTAGGCCCATAGACTAGCTTTTGGCTTTGTAAAGTTGTAGCATGTAGGCTATAGCAGTATAACTAAGCCTACGTAGGCTAGTATAGTATTAGTAGTAACTACCTTACAACTGTAATGTTAGCCCATACTAGCCTAGCCCTTAAAGAGGACTGTAGTGTGGGTTCCTCGCGATCATCCTTAGCGGCTTCCTGACTCGGTTCGGAAAACATTAGCATAGTAGGGTAGGCCTTATACTGATAATTGCTAACACTTGGCCTATGCTTGGATTACGGTTAAAAGCGCTAAATATGGTTACTAGGCTATTTGGTCCCATTTAGTCTGCACTGTAGCTTATTAATTACAACGAAGGAGACAATTTTATGTCTCAATAACTGCATGAGAAGTCCCTCCGTCTATTTGACGTCAAAATATTAATATTACATAAGTTTTGGGCAATTATTGTGATATTGTGTATATTATTAAAGGCATTTTACTTGGTATTTACCTTTCCCATTCTCGCAATTGTAAAGATCGTTCGTGCGATGAACTGTTAAAACTTTTAGCGGTCAAAGTTCACAGCCTCGTTCATGTCAACAACAATTAAATGTACGCATCTTAAGACACGTCTTAGTGAAGAACAGTTTTGTGAAACCGAGATCCAAACAGTACTTTACTAAGACGCATCTTAGAGTAAGTCGAGTCCGCACATCAATAAGTCCTGTGTGCGTAAGTCGAGTTTTGTGAAACAGGCCCAATGTGTATTGCCTGTACAATGTATTATATGTGGGAAAAGAAACTCATACATTACTCGGTGTTGTAAGCGGGTACAGGACAAGCTGCAGCAGAAAGAGACTTTCGATGGAGGTCAGCCCAGTGGCGTAGCT
>KN883056.1:101031-111903 GCA_000934455.1 Apostichopus parvimensis
TTCGATATCCGTCCCCCCCTAAAATTATTGGCTTCCGCCGCCACTGTCAGTTAACAGTTATACTCTGGGTCCAAACAGACCCATAGATACGGCTCTGGTTCCTAATGCGCATGATCTATCCGTTTTACAGTTCTGAAAGATTTTGTATAGCACAGCTGTAACGTTCTTAATCTCTGCGCCGGTTGTGAAAATGTATGTTTCAAGAGATCTCGTCTCCAGTAATTATGAGAAGAATCCCAGGTGTAAGTCCAGTATATATTTCCATTTCGGAGCTTTAGATACAATTTTAAAGCCGCTCAAATTAAGCTCAAATTCGGTTCAGCGGACGTGATTGAAATTACCTATGAGAAGGTTTTTGATTGGTTGAAGACCAGACGTGCATGTGTAAAAGATGCCAAACGAACGATTGGCAACATTTCGTTAGGTTAAATGTGCTAGTTATAGGAGTGGTTAGAAACCACATGTTAGTTCGAATATGTCACACTATGTTCGAATAAGGGAATCTACATGTACCTTGCCCAGAAGTATCAGAGATTCCCCAAAGGCATTCTCACAGATTTCGAAGACTGAGGTTGTCCACTTTCGCGGAACTAGATAAGATCGATATGACAACGCTTCACCTTCATTTTCGGGCATGGCTGAGGATCCAAACAGTCACATCTTTTTGCCAAACAAGTGCACATCCGTATAGAATATGATATCGCGAAGTTATGAATATTTTCAATTTGGGAATAATATTTTGTGAATGCATCTGGCAACAGCAGTGTGAATGATGTCATTATGACAATTGTCTTGAAGTTGCTTTTTTCTTCTTTATGAATTATAAAATCATTTATTCACAGAGGAAAATACACGCACGCAGTCAGCCTTATGTTACAGACTAACTCTAACTCGACAAATTCAACTGACATCTTTAAATATTTTCGTCTGCAAATTTACTTAGAGTTTGTCCTTTGCTTTGTTTCTGTCTTTCTCCCTTCAGCTATTTTTTTCTTGAAATTATTCGCTACCTCTGACGTAATCAAGTTAAACAAACATTTGTCGCAATCTCTCACATTTCTGTTGACTTTTCCTGTTCATTTTTATTTCCGTTTAAACTGTCATTCGCGAACTGTCTTTCTTATTTCTGTTTGTACATTTGAACAGTTGTGTAAACTTCTGCAATATAAAATGATGAATTTTAACGAACACATTCATCCAATTTCGTGCTTGAAACCATTCCGTTGTCACGATCACTGTTGTTTGAGAAACTAATAATGCGACACGATATTATGTACGTTGCACCTTTTTGGTTGTTTGAGTGCTACTAATGTTTCTATAAATATCTATGTTTTAAACGGCCATGTTTCTGCACATCTGACATGCTCATATGGTTAAATTAATGTGGCTTCGTAACATCAGTTCAGTCTTCTGTTAATGTAAGTCCATAATTGTTTTCGGAATTCTAATAACTCAACCAAAGAACATTCTCATAAAACATGGACCCCCTCCGTGGATGATATCTTGAAAAATTGTTATTTGTTATTCTCATACTGAATTTTGTTCGTTGAATTTTGGGTTGCTTCTGATGAGCTAAGTAGTCCAGCCGTTTTGATTGATGATAGTTAAACAAGGTTCAGTGGTATGTAATACAGTCCGCGCTGAGAGCAGTACAGAAACCGATAGATTCTGATGTTTGTTACAATCAATGAGTTATAGGTATGAGTATTAGGTAAAACTATTTCATAAACGTTAAGCGGGTCGACATGCATCCACCACATTTTTGATGGTCATTTTCATTTATAGTTTTATTTGGCATGAATTATGCTTGCTGTTCCGAGTTTTCCGAGGGCGAGGACCAATTTACCCTTAATTCCCTATTGCTCAGTCAATTCCTGCATCGCTTTGATTTGCCCTGTGTCAAGCAAAGGAAACACTTGATTGATATTAGATTACTTGTGTAACAGGGTTGATTCATTACCCCCCCCCCCCTATAAAAATTAACTATAAAGTATTTGTTATTAAAGGGCGCACGACAATAATAAATGTGTTGCTGTATAACGCCTAAAGACGAATCTCTACGTTATCGCTCTCTCCTACTTTACAGGGGTATAGGATCGTGTACACCCTGTTACACTTGTATAATCCACCCCTGCTTCTCTGACTGAATCGTAGACTATATATCCCTGTATAGAACCCATTGGTTATTTTATTCATTACTTTATACACAGTACGCACTGTATTTAATGTGTATAGAGAAGCTCCAAAAAGACATCTTCGACAACTGATATTTCGGGCGATGCGCGCCTGGCACTGTTTCATGGCGTGGTCCAGGTTTCCTAATCATTGGCTGCTCAGTGTATAGAGGAGGTGAAAGCACTACTGAGACACAGTTGTGTTGGTGGTTCATCGACGTATAAATCATTCTTAAAGGGGTAACAAATGCAATCTATCGATCACTGTGTTGTAATTTCATCGGCGTGTGATCTCCACCGATATCTGAAGCAAAATGTTCTTCTCTGATACAAATGAACACAGCGACCTACCATGCATGGAAGCACACAGCATACTCTCCCCACTGGTGGTGGTGTGTGTGTGTGGGGGGGGGGATTTCTCTGCTCTGCCAACTGAAGCGATATTAAATGAATGGTGTTGTAGGACGAAGGTTTGGTGGAGGCTGGAGGTGTGGGTAGATGGGGAGGGGGTGAGAAAGAGGGTAAAGCAAATCCCCCTTGGGGTTAAAAAATGCAGTGCGGCGTGTTGTAAAGACAGAGAGGACTTTGGAATGTCCTAGTGATGATGTTATAGTTGTTGGACACTTCCAGCTCAATGGATGGCTGGCAACATTATTGCTTAACGGTATTGCGGGTATCAACAATTTGAAAAGACCCATTGAAGATTACTCAAGATATAGTTATCGTTCGAAGTAAGACATACTGTTTTAAAAAATGTCATCATGTGAAGGTCAACAAGGAGAATGATAAAAGGAATATTGGTTTGACCCTCGACTCCATTCGGTCGCCCGATAACTTCCCAAAACACCAGTTCGGCCCGTATAGAACCAATTCGGACCCCTGGGCGATTATGTCAAAGGTCCTCCTTTATGACTTTTTCAGTCCCTTGGCTGTATTCCCCTGACCCACCCTCACACACACACCAGTTACGATTTTGTTTGAAGAGTTGGAGAATAAATATAAATAAATACTCCTATCCGTTAAATATATCACTTTATTGACCATATTTTTTTTCTAGAGCAATTCCTTGTTTCTACACAAGTATCTTATTTGTCCTGCAAAAATTACCAAGGCTCCTACCAGGTGAAGGAAAAGGGAAGGGTTCCAAGGATCTGTGAAAATTCCAGCCTTTGAAAGTTGGGATTGGCACGATTTTGTTTCTGCCCTGCGTAACCGCGTTTCTAAGTAGAGATGCATCCCATGTAGTTGGTGGACAATTCAGCTGAATCCTTGAATTAGCAGACACACACAAAAAAGAAATATTTGAAAACAGAAGCCCTGTGCCAAACCCTGTGTTCATTACTAGTGCACCAAGCGTTCAATTCATGATATGATACGGAAGCGGCGTCAAATAAGTACTTCTATGGCAAGTGTTGGAAAGACGTTTTGTCGGGTTCGCGTTCCATAACATCATGTACAATTCCACACATGCTGTACAGAACTATGGAATATCAGTTGTACGCGCGAATTGTGACTTGTATGCCTAACACTAACAGTAACACTAACACAATACTCTACGGCTGGATTGAAAGCCCCAGCCACACTGCAGATACCTAGAACAAATAACCTCCATGCCTTTGGAATGACTGCAGACCTGTTATAATTCTACCTCCTCTTTCAGCTGTGAGTTATAGCACAGAGGCGGCGAACAACCTATCTTAAATGTTAACCGAACGTAGGCCTAACGTTAGGCTAGGCCAAACCTACAGTAATCCCAGGCCAAGGCTTGTACTTTGTAGTACACATACGCTACAGTGTCAGTAGGCTAGTCGTAACTTAGGCTTAGTGTATCAACTATCACTAAGCTAGGTTAGTAGCAGTAGTCTAGCAAGTAGCAGGCTACATGAGTTGGATGGGAAAAACAATAGGCTAGCCTAGTTGAACGAAATATTGATAATGAATAGCCTATTCCTTCAAAATTCCTCTGAACCATGTCAAACTAAGGTACAAATACTTGCTCATGCTATGGCAATAAGCAGTAAAGCTGGTTAAGTAACATAAAGCCAACACCACGTGCCGCCCTTTGAAGAAAGTTAACTTTCCGTTGCTTGTCGTTGTCGCTACAAAATGCAGACAGTAATGAAACGTGATACCTTGTTATTTTTTATCTGGACCTGAGATCAGGGAGTTCCATAACAACTCCCTGCTGAGATGTCCATCGCTGCTATGTATAGTCAGTATTGCTAATTTCGGAACACTGCAAATTTCGGACACCCCTAAGAAATGCATGACACCCTACAGGAAGAGCCAAATTTCACCAACAAGTACGAAGCTACAGTTATTTTCTCTCCAAAATGACCCGTGTGCAAGTAAATACTTACATATTTGTCAATAAAATGACGGAGATCTATGAAGTCTGTTATAATTACTGAAAGAGCAACTGCGCCACCAATTTTATCACCAGCGCCACACTGTAGGCCGGGTGTCCGAATATTCGCAATACTCGAGCAAAGAAATACCAGTTCCACAATCACAAGAATCTTCGTGGAATACAACGTGAAAACAGTTTGCAGGAAAGAAAGTTTGGCCGTGTATCGTACTATAACATACTTCTCCCACCATATCAAGTATATTTTCAGGTGATTTATACCAAATAGATATAGTTTTGGGGTGTTTTAAGGCTTAGGTGTCCGGAATACGAAGTGCCCATGCTACACTGTGTTTTGGGTATTGACCGTTGCTGCATACATGTATTGACTGTACACTGGTGTCTAATTACCGATGGTAGCAAGCTTTGTGTGTATTTTCTAGGATCCATGCTGGTGTCTAACACTTCTGTTACACCTCATTCGAAACTAGGTCAGATTACCGGCATCAGACGTTTCTTTGTGCGCGAGTCTCCACCCCCTTTAAAGCTTAGGCTTGCTACAATAAAACAATTATCATTTCCTGCAGTTTATATAGAAATCTAGCAATGGGAAAAGAAAAATACAAACTAAGTAGAATGACCATTCTAGCCTAGGCCATAACTAATGTTAGTCTAGTTAAGTACTCAGCCTTTGGTCTTATTCGGCCTCTCATAGGACTTCATAGCCAAGCTAATTTGTTTGATGATGCAAACAGTAACTTTTAAGAGCTTACTAATACTAAGCTTGCACGGAAAACCGGTTTTAATACCAAAACCGGTTTTTGCCTTCCGAATTTGAGCACTCTATTTGATTTTAAGAAAACCGAAGGAAAAAAAATTGAATTGCAATACTGAAGAAAACAAGATAAAGCTTTCAGACATCATGTGTTCACTTTGGTTTCTCCTATTAACTGTTCTTTTTGTAATATGAAAGTAAATTGCAACAAGAGAAAGGTTTTCTGCTAGAGACATTGTCAGCTACGATCAGCACACGTAATACACCAGTGCTTGCGTCTGGATAGCTAGGCCTATCATTAGGCTATGCAGCCCTTACTGTATATGTATGCATCAGTGAGGTGACCTTGTAGTATTGAACTGACCATTGTGGCCAAGGTCAGTTGTTGTGAGAAGTACACATTCAATTGACAAGATGTAATTCAAAATAAATTGTTATATCCTCCATGTTTGTCTTCTTTGTGTTGTTCTCATTATTTTACTTCAATTTAACAGCAGAGGATACAGAGAAAATCTTTTCAAATATATTGGGCACAGTTCGTGTTCAAAGAATGAATGTTAAATCTTGAAAGGTACATTGTGCAATCCACAATACCATACTACATGAACAGCCGCGCACGAAGCTGGCCAAGACAAGCTAGCAGTGAAAGAACATTTGAGCAGGGCCCTGTTCACGAGCTGAAAAACAAAGATGCAAAAAGTAATATTAGATTAATCTTAGTCCATTATTCACAAGATACACCTGGCATCAGGCTTGAGCCAAGGAATACTAAAGGAGTAAAAGGGTTGCATATATGGCTGGAAATTACAGATGTTGCTGTTGAACTATTATTCTTTGTATGCTATCAGATTTTCTTTTCTTTGGAAGTTTCCTTTCACTTTTTCTTCTTACCAAGTTATCAGATTAGGCAACTTTCAGTTGGTTGTTCGTTTACGTTGATGACAGCATCTTTCCAACTTTAACTTAAACAACTTATCATCTTTGCTGACCTAATCCCCGCTAATGCTAGGGATATTTTACAACTTGTACTTAAATGTGTAGACAGAAGTTTCTCTTCACTCCTTTAAGAGAAATCATTTTACTGCCGAGACACCCGCAAACATGGCTAGATTCTCGTGCAATTGGTACATTCATTGGTCAGCCACTACTTCATTTATTGGACCAATCATATTGTAAAGCTATTTTTTTAACAACCTCCAATTGGTCTTAATCGGTTTTACACTCTGCCCACATCTCCGAAAATCCTTATAAATAGAGAGTCATAAAGACTAACATTTCTTGAATTTATTAACTTGATTTTTACCCTTTACTACGATTGAACTAGACTTGGACCACTCTTGGTAAAGCCTAAAAAATACACATCTTAGCGATACCGACACCGCTGAGATTTGCAATGCTTTCAATGCAATTCGGGAGGGGAAAAACCGTTGTTTGAGCCAGATTTGGTTGTTTGGCTAGAAAAAACGGTGTTTAGTTTTCACAAAACGTGCAAGCTTACTTCTTACTGATGGTAAATTATTATAGCAGTTTGCATTGGGTTTTGTCTCAACTATAAAAGTGATGGAATCGGCCCAGAAATTTGCTCCTGGATAGCCGTTTGCTTACTTTTGTCAGGGTACCCATTTGTTATGCAATCAATATAATTCCATATACAATCCTTACTATTGTTCCCAATGTTACAATCTCAAACATATGTTTAAATTTGAGTTTATACTTTTTCTTACCTAGTTATCTAAGCTCTAATAATGGACAGAATTCAAAGTCCATACTCTTCCGAGCCTCCAATCACTATAGACCATGCATCCATTTCCAGTCTGGAGAAGAAGGTAGTTCAGACCAACCTGTTTGGAGGGTTCACAAGAGGTTTGTTGAAGCAATCAATTTAAATATTTTCATGTAGAGAGTGGCTATCCATTTTAGCCTAACAACTAAACCTTACTCTTAGTTCCATGTTTCATACACATAGATAACCTAGCTTGCATAATCATGCAGCTATAATCAATGTTCAATCAAACATGCTGACTTATAAAACAAAAACTAACAGAAGCAGTTGCATCTGCTTGGCAGATTGCTATTCCCCTGCAAATTTTTGAAAGAAGTTTTGCAAACTGGGTTTCTTATTACTTACTCTATATTGCAGCTGCCATTACAAGTGGTTTGAACTGTAGCATTGCTAATTTGCCAGTCTTAATACCCTGTTTTCCCTATAATTTTGATCTTAAAGTTTTCAAGTTTGCCACTGGTTTTTACAGATGGATCCAAAGCATGGATGGTACGGGGACCGATATTGGAGATTGTGAATGCTTCAAATGGTGAACAAATTTCTTCTCACCAATTTGATATAAGTACTGATGATCCATCCATACATATTACCAGTGTGAAGGAAATTGTCTATGGTGGAGGAAATGCATTACTCTTAGGACTGAAATCATCAGCTGCAGGAAAAGGTCTAGTATGCGTCTATGAAATGACCACAGGAAAAGTTAAACTGGCTGTTAAAATTCCCTTTGGGGTGAGTATGTACTTAGCTTCTGGGATGGTTTTTGTGTCATTATTGAATCCTTGCTGAAGGCAGAAGGAATCCATAAACTCTGTAACTTCAAAGGATGTATTTTAACTTGATACTTGGTATATGGACCATCTTAGTGAGTGGAAGAACCATTTTGTTTTCTGTAGTGGTCAAAGGTCACTTTAGGTCAATGGCAGTCAAAGTCTTAAAACATTGTAAACTTGATAACTTCAAAACATAGCTTGGTTTAACTTCATACTTAGCTTTTGGAACCAATTTAGTTAGCACAACAATGCCCAAGATCATGTAAGTTTTGTTGTATCCACAGAGGAAAACAATATTTCTACAAAATGTTGCATTTTGATGAAAAATGCTCAATACATAGAGAATCTACAGCTAAGCAAAGTTGTCAAACATTTCAAATGCATCAAATGTCAAGTATAAATCAATAGAAAATTTTTATATGAAACTAATGAAAGTAACACTTGTGAAGAACATCTGAACATTTGATGACATCACACATTATTGCTGTGATCCTTTTCCTGGAATAAGGAAGAATTTATTCAGTCAAAATAAGTGACAACCAATCAACCACATTCAACATAGGGACAAACTGTTGAGCTGGATAGTGTATGGCAAGTAACCACTGGGAGTGTTGTCACACTGATTAGTAGAGGTCAAAGTTCATTTATGGTCACAAGAGATCAAAGTCTGACATGGTAGCTTGTAAATATGATAACTCCAATAGTAAAGCTAAAATGAAATTTGTGCAATTTGTGCTTGGTGTTTACATATTCACCTTATTGAGTACCAGCACTACATTGTTGTCTGTGAAAATTGTGTTTATTTCAGGTCACAACTTGTGTACAATGTTACATTAATTTGTTTCCATATTAGCTTGTTGGCTTTGGTTTGTTACTCATCAAATTATATATGCATAATTTAGATCCTATCTGGTAGTTAATTCTTTAGCTAGTATGTTTATAAAGTATTCAAGCTAACCTAAAGTACCTTTGGATTATTACACTAGCAACTTAACCAGGATGCTACATTTTACTGTCCTTTCATATTGATTTTGTAGGTCATGTGTGTAGAAATAATAACAGAAGACGGAGGGACCAATGCACCAAACTTCTGTCTGAGTCAACAAATGCAAAAGTTTTTTGGAATTGCTGCTGTGGGGACAGAGAAAGGACATTTTTATTTGTTAGATTTACGTGTGGATGAGAATGACACATCAGATGAACAACATGCCAGAGAGTCCAAAATTGTTACCGTTGACACACAATGTATTGAAAACATACGACTGAAGTCATCGCAAAGAGGAGAGCACCTATGTCTGGAGATAAACTGTAAGCATTATTGGAAAACTTCAAGAGACTTTGACCTGTGGAAGAATGTATACTTATTGGGAATTATTTACCATGATTTGCCTGAGCACCATTGAAACATGTGTTGTGGCTTTGTTAGCCTGTTCAGATCAAATACTGATTTTTGCTTTAATGTTATCTAACTAAGTTAATACCTAAGGTAACCTTATTAAATTAAACTGATGGTAATTTAATATGACACGAATGTGTATGTAAACTGCAACAAGAACTTTGTGCTTCTGTTCTAGTTCTACAGTACTTACTGACTGTCAATGGGTTTATAATGTTCATACAATGGCATACCTAAACAGTGGCTTTAATGATTCATTTGCAGCTAGTGCTCATACCTATTTTGCCTTCCGATACTTGCGGGCAGACGAGGAGGTCCATAGAGACTACAACCCTGACGATGTTTTTGTTTCAAACCTCACATATTTTCCTCACTCTGGAACACTAGCAGTGGGTTTCAACTTTGGCTGCTTTCAGCTGTGGCAGTTAGCTGGGCCTACACTTGAGTAAGTCAATTTAATCATGTGCTTAGTGGGACATGAAGTATTGTGATAGAAAAATTGCATCCTTCATTCTCATCATCACTCATCTCCCTCCCCTCCCCTTCCCTACAATTCCCTTCCCCTACCCTTCCCTACAATTCAATACCCTACCACTTCCCTACAATTCCCTTCCCCTACCCTTCCCCTACCCTTCCCCTACCCTTCCCCTCCCCTTCCCTACAATTCCCTTACCCTACCCTTCCCTACAACTCAATTCCCTACCCCTTCCCTACAATTCCCTTCCCCTACAATTCCCTTCCCCTACCCTTCCCTACAATTTGATTCCCCTACCCTTCCCTACAATTTGATTCCCCTAAGCAAAGTGCTGGAAGTAAGATTACGGCTTGGATGAAGCAGACTTGAAATTTTAACTGGGTCAAATTTATTTGTAGTGAAAGCTGTTCTTTTAAGACAAAGCAAGTGTTCCAATGTTTGTTAATATCACTAGAGCAGTATCCAGATCCCTCAGTTTTTATTTTGCTCTGTTAATGCTTATTTGGAAACCTCAAGTTTATGTTTGATTTCATCATTCCTGGTGCAGTATCGGTGGACAAATGTGATATAGTAATTGTTATTGTTCTGTCATTATTGATATTATAGATACAGCAGTCCAGTTTGTCCTCAAATGACTCCAGTGTCTTTCTTTGCCAGCCAAGAGCCCACTGATGACCCTCAGTACTTCTGCTACTTGTGGGTGGGACGAGGTCCGTTGCCATGGGACTCAAAGTATGTTGATGTGTATTGAGTTGTGCTACTTGTGGGTGGGACGAGGCCCTTTGCCATGGGACTCAAAGTATGTTGATGTGTATTGTGTTCTGCTACTTGTGGGTGGGACAAGGCCCTTTGCCATGGGACTCAAAGTATGTTGATGTGTATTGTGTTCTGCTACTTGTGGGTTGGACGAGGCCCTTTGCCATGGGACTCAAAGTATGTTGATGTGTATTGTCTTTTGCTGCTTGTGGGTGGGACGAGGCCCTTTGCCATGGGACTCGAAGTATGTTGATGTGTATTGCGTTGTGCTACTTGTGGGTGGGACGAGGCCCTTTGCCATGGGACTCAAAGTATGTTGATGTGTATTGTGTTCTGCTACTTGTAGGTGGGACGAGGCCCTTTGCCATGGGACTCAAAGTATGTTGATGTGTATTG
>KN883056.1:118208-143398 GCA_000934455.1 Apostichopus parvimensis
AATGACAAAAATCAGATTGTTGTCATTTTGACGATTTGTATCACAGCAAAACGTCAATTTTCAGATTTCTGTCATTTTGACGAGTTGTCGTATCTCAACAAAACGTCAATTTCAGATTTTTTTTCCATTTTGACGACTTGCTGTATCTCGGCAAAACGTTAAGATTCAGATTTTTGTCATTTTGACGACTTGTTGTATCTCGGCAAAACGTCAATTTTCAAAATTTTGTCATTTTGACGACTTGTTGTATCTCGGCAGATTTTTGTCATTTTGACGACTTGTTGTATCTCGGCAAAACATCAATTTTCAGAAATTTATCATTTTGACGACTTGTTGCATCTCGGCAAAACGTCAATTTTCAGAATTTTGTCATTTTGACGACTTGTTGCATCTCGGCAAATTTAATAATTTTGTCATTTTGACGAGTTGTTAAACTCGGCAAAACGTCATTTTTCTGAATTTTGTCATTTTGACGAGTTTGCTTCTCTTTCATCACCATGTCCCTTCTACGCTTCCGTAGGTCTCCCAGGTGAGATGTATTATAGTTCATATTGACACCACATTGTAAGACACTATTCTAAGAGATCCAGGAAGTATCTATTCTCACAGCTGTGATTCTCAACTTGCTGTAAGATCTACCCTTGTAGCAGAAGCTGATAGAGTCTCCCAGGTGAGATATGCTATAGTTCATATTGACACCACATTGTAAAACACTATTCTAAGAGATCCAGGAAGTATCTATTCTCACTGCTGTAAGATCTACCCTTGTAGCAGGAGCTGATAGGGTCTCCCAGGTGAGATGTATTATATTGACAGCACATTGTAAAACACGCCAGTGAATAGTGACTGAACCTGATTAAGTCTCCCATTCAATCTTTCAAGAAAAAAAGAAAAAAAGCACATTTGAAATGATTTCATTCTGTGTGAAGACTTACATCTCAACTAAGAAAACACAGAAACATAAGGCACTGTAAATTGTGCCATCGTATATCATTGACATGCACCATTACCAAGCTTTACCCTGGGAAGTCCATTAGTTGTGATCAGGCATATGATCGTTGCAACAATGTGCTCCAGCTTGAGTTCTTTGCTTCTGTTATTGCACATTTTCACCCTTTCCCTTCCTTACTTTTCAGTTTTGTTTAACATAAATTGGCAACAAATTGCTGCTCTACTTGAGTGCTTTTAAATTTGGTGCATTGAGCCGATTGTGAAAGGTGTGCGCACTAAACTTTATTGTTTGTTGCATTCTTTCAGGATCAGCAGAGAGAGGCTGTTTTAACGGTAGCCTTAGAGAATGACCAACTTGGTTTCATAATTCAGTGCATCTACAATTGGAGAAAGGGAGGTATGTAGACTAGTTTTCCTGACTACACAAGGAATCTATGTAGTCTTAGGGTCCTGAATTTGAGGCTCCATAGTAGGAGCTGGGTCGGAGTTATCCTGTCAGTATGCAATGTTTGCCCAATAAAGTAATGTATGTATGTATACATGTGTGTATGTATGTATACATGTGTGTATGTATGAACACAATATGAAGGGTGTGTAAAGAAGCGTACTCAGTAACTTTAGCTTTAGTGCATCTGATACAGTAGTTGGGTGGTAGGTGACCCTTGATGAGTAATAATCTCCTAGTACTTTTAATGGAGGTCAAAGGTCTTTGAGATCAGCAATTTAAAAATAAAATTAAAACCTTGTGAGTTCAGCTTTTGTTAATCTCATACTTGTCGTAAATATGGAGATCTTACTCATAGTAAATATGCAGGTGAATATGCAGATACAAGTTCTATGTAGCTTTTGCATTTATATATTGGAGGCCAAAAGCCATTTGAGGTCATCAGTGGTCAAAATGTAAGAACCTTGTAAGCAGCTTGCATTAATTTGTACCAAGTTTGTTTTACAGGTTAATGGCAGAATTGAGTTACCAGCTCCAGTTGGTTAGAGAAAATGCCCTCTGCTTGTCAGGGTTTTTATCTCACTGGAATATTTTAGCAACAGGCTTTGCATATTTTAATATCTGTATCACATGTGGTAGGAGTCCACAAATGAATCTTACAAATGGTCCAAGGAAACTAGAACTCTCTGATCTCCTGGTTATGATTCAATTCTTTGACACATTTAACTCTATCAATCAGATAACTAAATAAATAATAATTGAATTTTGAATAAAACAGTTTGATCTTTTAATGGACTGAGTTTTTATTTGATTAGATTTTTCTTCTGGCATCGGATTGCGACCGTTAATGGAGTGGGCATGGAAAGAAGTCATTAAGAGAAAACAAATGACGGATGACATGTGTAAGTTGCTCTCTTCAGGAAATATTTATTATCTAGGTTAAGATTTGTATCTCATCTCAGCTTAATTCTTTATTTTATTTATCTTGCATTTTCTTTGTATCTCTGCACACTTGTTGACACTTCTTAGAGTAAGTATAGTAACTGTACTGACTTCCAGTCCTGGTGCAACAACAGGGTGACCACTATCCATTCTACCTTTGCATTCAAACTTCTGATTTAAGAATAAGCTGTGAGTATGCTGTTTATGGAGCAAACAATACCAAACAGCACAAGTTCACCCTAAGGTGAAGATTGGCTTGGCCAAACCAGCTAAATGTAGGCCTTACAAAGTAGGGATTTATGAACTAACTTTACTTCAGCTCCTTGCAGGAAAATCAACCAACAACTGAAAACTTCAGTATGGCCTAGTTATTTTTCCTTGCAGATAAAAACCAGCAAGTAACCTAAGTAAACTGCACTAGGTTTAAAACAAATATGAATTTATATAGAAAAAAGTTACATCATTAATAGAAGTAAATATTCTCACTTGTCAGTGCAAATGCAAAGATTTCAGTACTTCCAAGATCATGTTAGCATCCTGTTGTTAGGATAACCAATAGCTTACATGTGTTGCTCTCAACAAGCATGTACATAGGCTATACAGCAAATCTTTACTGAACATATGCCCTTATGAATATTTTAATGACAAACATCAGCACAAAGATTCCTGGGAATGTTCAAGAATTCACTACAAATTGAAGTAAAGGGGAAATATCACTTCAGTTTGTGGCCTTTCAAATCTGTTCAGGATGGCCACTATTATGTCATCTTTGTTGAACATTGTAACTGTTTAGTTAGAATTAACAACTTACAGCAGTACACATTTGTAAGTCACCCCTGCTGTAAGTATTAGTCATTTCAT
This sequence comes from Apostichopus parvimensis, assembly GCA_000934455.1. NCBI lineage: Eukaryota > Metazoa > Echinodermata > Holothuroidea > Aspidochirotida > Stichopodidae > Apostichopus > Apostichopus parvimensis. Next base: position 121,408 of record KN883056.1, read on the forward strand.
GCATTTCTAAGGTTTAATAATCCATTACACTCTATTGTCTGCTAACAATGGATGAGTGTCAGTAATTTTGCTAATGATACAATGATCACATTCTTTACAATAACTACATTCCTTCTTTATTTGGATTTACCACAGGTGAGCCTCTTTTTGATGGTGGAGGAACCTATATGGATGATAAGACTGTTAGAAGGCTCTCTCAATGCTCCAAACACTATCACCATCTACTGACAATATTCAAAACTCTGCTGGGACAAGGGCAGACTACCACCGAGCAAGGTTAGTGAATATGTAGAAAACTCCTTCTGTTTCTGTGAAAGTCAGAGTTCATTTGAGATCAAAGAAGATACAGACACCTTGCATTCCAGTCTACTTGAGTGCAAGAGCCTTGCTGATAATGTGAATTCAGGAGTGGTTAAACCTTGATGTCTTTTCTGCTGTTACATTAAATGTTCTCATATGAAATGTGGAAAGGAATCACTATGACATTTGGCTTTCTGGTTAAAATGTCTATCACCTTCACTGTGTGAAGAACAAGCAGTCAGTAGAAGACATATGTGTTGGAGTTCATCTTTGGATATCATTCCTGAAATGATAATAATACATATACTATGCATATATGAAGAGCTTACCATTTCATTATGTGATACAGACAGTGCTTTTGTTACAACATATTTGTAGTAAAAACACCTGAAATAATCTTCACATTTAAAATAAAATGACTGACACTTTAACTAAATAATCATATGTTTTATTGTAAATGTTGTGGCAGTGGGTCTATATTGCTCTTCATTTAGAATAAAAAGGGGGCTGGCAACACCAGTGTAATTTGGGCATTAGATGTAACTGTCAGGCAGAAACTCACATAGCAACAGTTGATGTTTCTCCATCTGTAACAGCTACCTTGTAGTGTCAGATAAAAGGACTATTTAGGTGCATTATAGTTGAGATGCAAACCATAGTTATTAACTGAGATGTAGGTAAACTTGTCTGTAGTCAGAAATACTTGTCAGAGGTAGTGAAGTAGGGTTTTATCTTGATTAATTCGGTGCTATTATTATTCTCTACAGGAGCTCATGATCTCTCCACAAAGCTGGTTGTTCTGTCTCTGCTTGCTGAGCATGTCCAGGCACTGCTGTGGTTTGTCAGATGTGGTCTGCTACCAGAATGTCCAGGTAACCAATTAAATCTTATCAATTTATTGAGCAATTTAGTGAACATCTTCATTAGATAGAGCAGTATTTTTTAATATTCTGACCATTCATTTTGAGTTTTGATAAAATAGTGTAATTTTTTAAGTTGATATCGAGGTAGACAATCTTCAAGAAATAATTGTTTCACTGAGATTCCACAAATTCCTGGCTCGCCATTTTATTGTCAACATTTCCCAAGGCTGACACTGACAGTCAAAGCAAATACAGTTCGTATTGTGTCATAACACTCCATGCTGCTCTGCTCTTTATGATTCCTGACCAAAACTGAAAGTAATCTATGTGATAGTGATGGCATGTGGGTGTGTGTATGTATGGACACCTTTGGCTTGGATTAATTTAAAACTTGCTATGTGAATCCATCTATCCATCAAAGGTGGCAAGGAATCACTCAGTATTTTGTCTTTCTTATTACATGAAATGCTGGTTTGAAGTTTATAAAGCTGTATTTTACATTTAAATGCCAATATGAAAAAAAAAAAAGAATTTAAAAGACAAGATAAGATAAAGTTCTTCTTTGATCTCTTAGACAAAGATGGTTCTCCTCATCCAGGCCAATTTAACTACCCTGCCTCCCTGCTACGTGTTGCATATTTTCAGAGAAGAGCCCAGATGAAAAAACTCAGTGGGTAAGTTTTCATCCTGTTCCAGCTTGCTTTTCTTTGTGTTGGTAAACACACAGAACCAACGAATCAGAATCGAATAACCTGATATAATTTGTACAGAATGTGTGCACCACAGGATCACCTGTCACACAACCCCAGGAGTTGTGAAGACACACAAGATCACCTATTATTGGCTCCCTATCAGCTCCCTTCATTGGCTCCCTATCAGCTACAGAAGTTAGTATAAACTACTTCTTCTCACCTTTTGTGCTCATCATCTGGAACAGCCTGTGTACCTGTCGCAACTTTTCTTGCCATATATTCCAACTGGCACACTTCGTTCCTCCAACAAACTGTATGTAACTGTTCCTGAACCATTGTGAAGACCTATGGTTACAGAAGCTTTGAATACTCTGGCTCTTATCTCTGGAACAAGTTACCAGATCACATTCGAAATGCTCTAAACTTTCTACATTCAAAAGTCTACTTAAGACCCATCTTTTCACTTGTTCTTTTGTAAATTAATCTGGTTTCTTTGTAAAGCGCCTTGAGCAGTGACTTTTGTCTACTGATTTGGCGCTATATAAGTCTCATTTATTATATTAATATATTATTACACAACTCACCATGATTTATGAGGAATGTGTGCACATAGGATCTTTTGCCCCATAACTTCCCATGATTTTCAGGAATGTTTGCACACAGGATTACCTTTCCTTCCATGATCTCCAATTGTTGAGTAAAAACAGAATCAACTGTTCTGTAGCTCTCATGATCTGTGAAGAACAAGCCCCAGAATTGTCTCCAACAGAAGTCTCTCAGAAATGAAACAGATTATTTTGATGTCACTTGTAATGTTGATTTTATAAATTACAGCTCAGACACCAGTATCCTCTTAATTGATGGGATTGTCGAAGAAGCGGGCGCAGAGCTGACAACTCTCTGGCAAAGAGAAGATGAAGCAAGTGATGGATTCTATCCTCCTCCCAGCCTACATGTAAGGAGTCTCTTTCTATAATAACACTTCTGACAGGTCATATATTGAATGCCAGAACTATGCATGATTGGAATCTACTTAGGAGTAAAGTAACAGTGGTGGATGGCCCAGGACTTAAGGAATCTTATGAATATTGTACTTTTATGGATATAAATTATGTACAAAGTACTGCTGATGCAATAACTATAAATAAGAAGACCAACACCATGAACAAGTTTTCTGTCACTTGTAATCTAAAGGTAGAAAAGAGCCCTTGTGGACCCCCAAAGAAAAGACACCATGGAACACATACTTGGTTAAAAGGAGCCCTTGTGTTTGAAAGCTCACTTTGAACTAGTGCTGATAGTTGACTCTTTCTTTTGTAGTCCATTAATGGCATAGCTCTTCTCTCAATTACTCGGTTACAGTTACGATGTCATCACTGTCATTTTTACATTGCAGAAATACAGTCAAAACATTCTCCATGGTGCACTGTCTTTATTTGTTCTTTCTTATCTTAACGTGTGGTGTCTAAATCATGTTAATACGTCTACCAAACAATAACTTTCAATCTACAACATTTCTTAAAATCCTTCATAGTAAATAAAAAATCGAATGAATCTACGAGGCTACTACAGCTACGAGCACTAATCAAAGCAGACGTGCAAACAATGAATAGATATAACACCTTGTAGCGGTGTGATGATTAGTATGCAAGAGTTTTCTGTAGAAGGAGGTTCAAGGCTAGGCTCTAGCCTAGCGCGATAGCAGGCACATATCTTGCACAATGAAATTAAACTACTCCTCAATTAACACACTCGATCAGACATCTGATAAATGTGAACCAGGCCAGTCATAAAGTAATTGTAAACATGTTTGAAGAAATGACAAATAACTTGATCACACATTGCTAGGACTGGATGTTGCATTGCAGAACAATGGTATTACTGACAAATAAAAGCATGAATCTAACCGGAGCAGGTGCTTGCCGATTTTTAACACAGCACAGTACTAGTGTAGCATTTTGAGAACCTGTAATTTTGCGATATTTGCTGACAAACTGCTTTGGTGTTGTTTTTGATAGGTTAGGCTATTATTTAAAAGCAGATTAGTTGTGGTGCTAGCTTGTAGTTAGGTAATCGCAACTTAGGTTTTGAGCGGGTTTAATCGCGTGTAATCGCGACTACTGGCGATTATAAATCGATTACAACTATCAACACTCTACTCTGAACCTTGCCTTTGGAGTTAAATGAAGGTACATAATATCATTCAGACATATTCAAATATTGTAAACTTGATTATCATTTTGCAGGCACTGTTGGATATTTACCTGATGGAAAATGTACCTCAGTTCATCAAGCAATGCATTGTGGGATACATGCTCTTGGATATTGAATCTACTTTAGGAGATAATGACAGCAATCAAGTAAGGTTCAGCTATTCCTATGTGTCATCTAATATATCATGACACATTGATGCAATTTCTACATGGTTCCATAGATTGCAGTATTTAAGCATCAGGAATAACATAAGCTATGAAGAAGGAAACATATTTACCTTAACCTACTCTGTGTGTTTAAGTTTTGGTTTCCAATATCCATTACACTCCACATGAGGTGAATCAGGGGCATTTGTTGGCCCTGTAAATAAAACCATCTGTGTGGTTTACTCATAGCCTAAATGGCTACCATTAATGGGTTGAACTTCAACAGTGTATTTACAACTGGTCTCATGGATATTAGATCACAGGAATTTCTTTATTGCAAATTACACAATATTAAATTAGCAATGAAGTTGTTTAGCTGAGTAGTGTTCCATCTGTGTAGCACAGAAAGTAAACAAGAGCATCTTGGATGGCTCATTTGGTCAGCAAGTGATATATTGAAAGAGAATTGTCCAGTTCAGTGGTTATATTTTGTTCATGTTAATGTATTAGTGGTTGACATATGTTGCCACTAGTTTAAATGTTCCTCAGCTGGTTGAGCTCAGAGATTGTAGGAATAATTGTTTCATGGGTCTTTTCTTACAGCTATCTGAGAACCTTAGGAAGTTTGACTCATCCTTGTCCATCCCAATTGGCCAAACAAAACTCATTCATGCCTATTGGTTATTAGATCACAGGGACTTCTCAGTGAGTATAATGACATTATAAAACTGTTGTTAGGACAGTATCATTTGTAGGAGCAATAAGCATTGCTGGTTGATGAGTAAGTATAGATATCAGGTAGTTAGACTCAAGGTATAAGTAGATTGGTGTTTGTGCTGAAGGCTCAGCAACCTTTGCAACATCATGCTGGTGTGTGTTTGTTTTTGTATGTGACGGCCAGATTGTAAACACGATATCTCAAGAAGCTCAGGTTGAGTCAATGTCATGCTTGGTAGGTAGATGCTGCATGAGGTATAGATGTGCCCTATTGTTTGTGGTTCCCATATTCTGTATATTGATGAGTGGACGGGGCTTTAAGTAAATTTCTTAAATGGCATACTTGGTATGGTGCATTTGATGTTAGGTACATGGTCATATAATCAAGAAATTCATTCTCATTATTATTCATGAATGGGCATTGCTAGAGTGTTATCACAGTGAAAAGCTTGTAAACACTATTTCTCAATACCAACAAGTTGAATCAATGTCATACTGGGTAGGTAGATGCTGCATGATGTATAGATGTGCCCTATTGTTTGTGGTTCCCATCTTCTGTATATTGATGAGTGGACAGGGCTTAAGGTAAATTTCTTAATTGGCATACTTGGTATGGTGCATTTGATGATAGGTACATGGTCATATAATCAAGAAATTCATTCTCATTATTATTCATAAATGGGCGTGGCTAGAGTGTTATCACAGTGAAAAGCTTGTAAACACTATTTCTCAAATACCATCAAGTTGAATCAATGTCATACTGGGAAGGTAGATGCCCCATGGTGTGCAGATGAGCCCTATTGTTTGGGATTCCCATCTCATTATTCAGTGGGTCAGGCTGAACATCCAATTCTTTAAATATCAATCTATTCAACAGTATGTCTGCTTTAGTTCATACTTGGTATGGTGAACATAGTTTGGTCAAATTCAGTTCAGTTAAGCCTTGTGAATGGGCTCTATAAGTCCTTAACAGAACATACAGTCATCCAGGAAAGTTCAAGGAAATTTGATGTGTTGTATTGCTCTAAGCACACTCAATTGGCCCTTATCCAGTTTCACCCTATCAGCTTCAAGGGGTCAACAGGTCATCTCAAATGGTGACAAAAGTGGCACAAGGTGTCAAAAGGTTATCCCAATTGGTTGCAAACTGGCAATTTGTTTCATGATATATACCAGATGACTTGTACATTGCCAAAATGTTTCCCAGTGCATATAAATAATCTCAAGTGGAGCTCTCACTCTATAACAACAGAAAGGATTTGCATTAAGGAATTGGAATAAAAGTTTTATAGCTTAAAATCCTTCTTTTTTTTTTTCTCTCTTTTTTTTTTACCACACTTGGTATCTTTATTGGTAACATTCTTGTGCCAATTCATACAAATTAAAGTTTAAAATCCCTACCAGTGAATTAAATGGTTGATGCATGGTATCAACATGATACCTGATACCTTTCTGCATATGTTGCAACATTAGTCAATAGATAATCCTTTTCATTTTGGTGTGCACAAATTCATGTATGGCTTACCGCACTATGAATATGTTTAGGCATCATAAACAATAAACGTTTCAGTTTTCTGGTTAGTGGTTCTTTGTGTCATTCACATTTGTCTTTGAAATATCAAGCTTTGGACTTGTTATTTTCCTCATTTTGTATTTTCACCATATTCTAAAGATATTTTTGGAAGAAGATAACTTGGTTGTCTGTTTATATTACAACATAGAACCACTATATTTAGCAACCTCTCTTCAGCCTGTCTACTCTGAAAATATTCCAATAATTATGAAGTTCCTGTTCAAGAAACTTGAGCATTATCTTGGGTGAAATTACACACCAGTATATTGTCATTGCAATGTCAACCATAATGTTTCGTTTATTTCATCTGCTGGTGTGTTTTATGACAATGTTCATCATGTTGCATTTTCAGGAAGCCTTGAACATGTTGCTAGACCCAATGACAAATAACAATCTGTCATCATGGCAACATGGAACCATTATTCGTTCCTTTCTTTACCATGGAGAGGGACAGAAGGCCTTGCAGTATGTCCGAGCAATCAGGCCCTCCCTTACAACACCAGATGACATCAAGCTGCATCTGACTGTGCTTTTAGCTAACGGGTGATTAAACATCTTATTATCTAAAGTCTCTCAAACATAAAAGCCATGCATCTGACTGCATGAGATCAGAAGACTGCTCAAGACCAATGGACTGACTGAGACCAATAGACTGACTGAGACCATTAGACAACTGAGACCAATAAACTGACTGAGACCAATGGACTGACTGAGACCATTATACTTCTAGAGACCATTAGACTGCTAGAGACCAATAGACTGACTGAGACCAATAGAATGACTGAGACCATTAGACTGCTAGAGACCAATAGACTGAGACCATTAGACTGCTAGAGACCAATATGACTGAGACCATCAGACTGACTGAGACCATCAGACTGACTGAGACCATTAGACTGCTAGAGACCAATAGACTGCTAGAGACCATTAGACTGCTAGAGACCAATAGACTGAGACCATTAGACTGACTTAGACCATTAGACTGCTAGGGACCAACAGACTGACTGAGACCATTAGACTGACTGAGACTATTAGACTGCTAGAGACCAATACACTGACTGAGACCATTAGACTGACTGAGACTATTAGACTGCTAGAGACCAATAGACTGACTGAGACCATTAGACTGACTGAGACAAATAGACTGACAGACCATTAGACTGCTAGAGACCAATAGACTCCTAGAGACCATTAGACTGCTAAAGACCAATAGACTGAGACCATTAGACTGACTGAGACCATTAGACTGCTAGAGACCAATAGACTGACTGAGACCATGTGTTTAAAATGAATTCAAAGACACACCTGTTCTCTGCTGCTTTTAGTGTGTAATTTGCTGTAGTGATATGTTGTATAGCGCCACTGGATACTATGTTGTTCTGTATAAGCGAGCACTTTCTAAATGTTTGTAATGATAGTAATCATCCATAAGACAGTGGTAGACAGCAAACCCCTCTTAATTCACTTTTGGTTCTATGTTGCACTTTGTAGAATGATAATGTAATTTTTCTTGGTATAAACAATTGAAGTCTATTGAATTATCATTTGTTTGTAGCCTTACTGGTGAAGCATTCAACTTCCAGAGAGACTATCATGATGAAACAACATCTGAAGAACTTTTAAATCACCTGTTCCTTGGATCACAGCAAAGTAAGTCACAGCTCTGTAAGATTATTAGTATGAAATCATTTTCAGTATAGCCATGTCAAAATACCTTAAATTAATGTAACTTTAAAGTTTTGCAGTGAATTATTCTAAAACTGTTTAAACTTGATTGTTAATATTGCAACTTTAATGACTTCATAAAAAAAGTATCATATGTTAAAAATGCTATGTCATTGTTTCTCTCTCTGGATGCTCAGCAACAACAATGGATCAATTGTTAAAACTACCATTTCAAGATAGAGAGGAAGTCACACTGAAGAAGTACCTCGAAGAGAGCACAGAGCCTAACTCCCAGGAGATTCTAGTGATGCATTTATTGCAGAGAGCACAATTTGTGGAAGCAACTCGACTCAACTCTAACCTCAACCAACAGATGATGATGGTAAGTCCCATAGTCTAAAGTATAATTTATTTTAGCTGTCAGTCATTGTTACACTCAATGGAAATCAATGATGCAGAGCTTTGAGTCTTGCTGCTTCTGCCGGGCTTTGAATTGATACATCACCATTGCTCTCGTTATACATTCTGTTTGGCATGACTAGATATCACTGTATTTATCTGTTGACAATTTTCTTACTTTCTCTATCATTATTGACTGGGTATGCGGCTCACCAAGCTTCATTTAGTTAGGTTTCCCTCCTTAACTCCATCTAGGTGATATACACTGGTATTTTTCATTTGTTGATGATATTATTATTATTATGAATCTTATCTCATATTAGATGGAGGCCGATGCCGCATCCAGGGAGAGAACTCTCTCTCGGAACATCATTTTGGAGAAGTGTCAAGAAGTGATGCCAGCTGTCCAGAGAAAACTGGCCTTTAGTCCAGAAGTTAAGATATCAAGATCTAGAGGGATCCGCCATGAAGGTATCTCAATCAATTATCCCATTCCAATTAATGTTACCAGTTTACATTAACTGGTCTGTTTGTTAGCTTGTAAATATGATTGCTCTCCATTTTCCTCCAGTTCTGGTAGTTTTGTCATTGGAAACTCACCAACATTCGGTGATTTTCCATGACCATTCAGTGTTAACATTTCTTATGAAATTAAAAAAAACAGCTTGTTTGCAGAGTGGCTGTAATGGAACTGTTTGAAATTGTATTGTTTTTATCGAATAATGTTGGGATGAAGGAATCCGAGTTGCAATGATATTCATTTTGGGAAACAGTAGAAAGAAATTGACCATTGTGTATTAATGAGGATGTCAGAGCAACACAGGTAGCTATTATACAGGTCTGAGAATGATCTTGTGACCATTGTGTTTGGGAGAACAGATCAAAATGAGGATGTCAGAGCAACACAGGTAGCTATAATCTTGATCTTGTGCAATTGCGTGTGGTCCATAAAGCATGAATCTCTTGTATTTCTTAAAAATTAATACAGTTTTGCAATTGATTCAAGATATGTTGGCACAAAGATTCACCAATTACATAAATTGGTAGGTAGTTATGACGATGTGTTTGTACTGTATGATGTCATGCAACTTTATAGACGGTTTTGTTCAGACAACCAGATTTACCGTCAGGACAAATAAGTTTTAGGTTTGAGGCGTCCGAACAGATGAAAAAGAAAAATTGTCCTGCATCTAAGAGAACTAAATGGTTCAAATTGTTTGACTTCTCCAAAGATATAATTATAAAGTCCTTAATGAAATGCAGAAAATCATGTGTCCCACACACTTTATTTTAAGCATCAATATTGAAATATTCATATTATTATTGGAAACGATTAAATTTATTGTATTTTCTTTTATTACATTTTTGTGGAATATACTGCTGTCATACAATTGCTTTAAACAGCTTAACAGATTTACATGATGATGATCAACTACAATGTCAGAATTGTTTCAAGACCAGTACTTTAGTACCAATGTTGATTTGTCAGTGATCTCTGTATTATGTGGATATTAGTATCAAGAAGCACTCATACAGAGGTTTGAAGCAGTAGAGAATCATAAACTTGAATGATGAGGAGCATCAATGACATAGTTGTTATGTAAACTTCATTGTTTATGTTATTGTCTATTCATGCCTGTCCTTGCCTCTCCCACACTGAAATGGCTGGGATTTGAGTAATGAACTCGAGACAGCTTGCTATGAACAACTCTTGCATTTAAATTGTAAACCTATTTGAAGTTCATTGTTTGTGTATGTTTGTGAATTTTTTCTTCCAGTTCCACCACCAAAACCCTTATCAAGCAAAATAAATCCAGCTAAGACCAAACAGGTGATATCACATGCACTACTTATGAATGGAGTTTTGGACAAAATAGCAGAGGCCAGGGAATGTCTGAAGGAAGAACAAACTCCAACAAATAGGTACGTTTGATATTCTTAGGGGAACATTAGGGTATATATAGGTATTGTCTAGGTAACTATTGGGAGTGTAAATCTGAGGTCATTTATGCAAAAGTAAATGATGTGAGTTTGTTGTTTGTGTGTTTTCCAGATTGGATATTCTGTTAATGCATGTCACATGATATTCTTTCTTTCTTCATATTGGTGTATTCCATATTGTTGTAATGTCTTTGTACATACTGAGTCATGTCTTTCCAATCTGATGTCATTTCATGTTGAAACCACTACATATTGGTATTTATGTTTGTTTTGATGTCATTTTGTAATGGATTGATGTTGTAGGGTAATTTCATTCTTTAAGAAACAAATATGTTGCTTTAAGTAAGTTACAGTAAGTAATAAAGTTGTTTGATTTTGTTTGAATAGTATTTCAGAATTATCTTTAAGTATTTTAATTTGAATGCCATATTTGTATCCTTACAGCCCCCTCAGAGCAGAAGTGGACATGGAGCCTTTTGTGGGTATGCCAATAACACACAGTTCCAAAACAAGGAAAAGGTTTGTGTTTTTGTCTTGAACCTCATCTAAGACAGCTCTGAATCTTTACCATATAACATCTGCCCCTTACAGATCACTAGTGTTAGTAAACATACATGTGTTAATATGTATAATATGTATAATAACCTTAATAAGAGGTATGTTTAGTTAACTCTGCTGTATGATCTTGTTGAATTGCATATGAGACAATTGTCTTGAACTTACAACATGCAAATACTATTGCAAAAAATGTTGCTACTCTATGACATGAGTTTTACAATAGCTGTTATCAAACAACATTAAGTCCAGTCTAAAACACTTATTTGGCAATGTACTGAACACATTATATTTGGCACAATAGGATTGGGCTTTGATGTTCATTGCTGTCATTGACTTCTGTTGTACACTGTTTTGAAGTTTTAGTTAGTTTAGTTTAGTAGAAAAAAGGATCAGGAGGGACACTTAAGTCCCCATCAAGGACCCTATAGAGAGAGAAAAAAAACTGAAGACACAAACACTCAGACCCGATTACAAAGCTTAAAGTGCTTGTCCAAAGCATTCTTAAAGCAGCATCTTGCGTTGAGTTGCCGTTTTTCCTCAATTTTTCAGTGTCTATCAAGTTTTTATCATAATACAATCACAAACGACAAAACTAAGACTTTCTCATACTTTTTTCCCCACAGCGAACGTTAATTAGCAAGTAATTAAGGCTTTTATATGATTCTGAGAAAGTGTCTCCCTGACACATCGAATCATTTAGTATTTATCACATGCAGCTCTTCAAAACCGCCTATTCAAATTCAACCAATCAGTGAAGAGATGTTTATGTATGACTTGGCGCTAAAAATAGACTCATTCATTGGCATGGTAATCCCTTGCTGCAAAGCACTACTTAAATCTCCACATGGCCTAGCCAATATGCCTTATTGCATTCCCTTGAGAGACGTTACTTTCCTCTCCTGAAAAACGTTATTTTCTCCCATGTTGTTAGAGGAGGAAACTAAGGTTTTTCAAGAGAGGAAACTAACGGGTCCGGAAAATAACGGCCCCCATTGCGCTACACTCATACTCATAGCTACATTGCTTTTAGTGCACAATGCAAAGCGTGTACATAACGTTATTCAGGCCTAACCAGTGTAAGTCACACACTAATAGGTCTGATTGTACTACAGTAACTAGCCTATGTAACACCGAGTGAGAGTGATACAATATCGTTCTCGCGAATGTTACGTACCGACCGGGTTCTTCTGGTTCCATGACTTTCTCTCTTATGTATCCTTGCTGTTTTATTTTCGCGGAGCGACGAATTTCTTGGGTTTTTAGGGCATCGTATGCAATGAGATATGGCGTAACTGTCCCTTCGCGCGGTACGTACATCTCCTCAGCTGATTTTAGTTTACTGTTTACCTTGCTATTCAAAGTACCTTGTCCGTTATACATATTCACAAGGTTCCTATAAGTGGGAGGAGTCTATCGAAGTCAAAGATTCAAAATACGAAAATCAGAAAATGTCATATTTTTTGCACTTTTCGGGAATAGTTTGAGTTGAAACTTTACAGTTAGCTTAGTTTACGTCATTGGTATAGTATCCTAGTATTGGAAAATCTCGAGAATCAACGCAAATTGCTGCTTTAAACCCATTGACACTACTTGCTAGTACAACTTTCTCAGGCAAACCATTCCACTCATTCACAACAGTGATACTATCATAACCCTAAACATTGACCAACATTAATATGTTGCTTTTGGTTATTGATTCCTTGGCAAGGGCAATCATATTCTATGTAATGGTAACAGTGTTTCTCTTTTATGTGTGTAAGTAATGCCTTGGTTAGTAACACTATAACTCAAAACATAAATGGTGTTAAAACTTCATACTTGGTGTGTTGATCACCTTAGTGAGTACAAGAACAGTCTTGTTTTCAGAGAAGGTAAAGGTTGTTTACGGTCAACAGAGATCTCAGTCTAACCAGACAGCAAAACTGCAGTGTGGTTTTGATGATGCTACATGAATAATCTGATATGAATGTGACACACTAGGCTGTAGGGTATATAGCCAGGATGAACAACATACTTCAAAGTAGTCCAGTATAAAGCATTAAGATATAACAAACAATATACACATTGGCAGCTGATAACCGAGATGGACACTCTCTTTGTATGCAGCATACAGATTGATCTCTACCAAAGACAACAAGTTTCTTCTCAAGCCTAGACCAATATTTTTTAAAGTACTCGCTATTTGGGGACCGTGACTAAAAATATACTCGGGAAAAATGCAAAATTCACTAGGCACTATGATTGCTCCATTGTACAGATCTACAATATCAACACTTTCTGTGAACAAAGGTTAGGCACTTGGGCAGATACATGGTGATACGTAATAGCACATTGGAAAATTATGTTTCTGTGCAGTATGAAATTTAAACTTATTCCACCAATAGTAAGTGTTGAACAAAGTAAATCATGTCGCAGAATTATGAATAAGCAGCTCGGCCTACTGTAATGTCTCAAACAATTGAAAATAAAACATCCGGAAAAATACCTACGAAGATAGCTTGGCTTCTGTTACATTAGGGCTCTACTAGTATACACAAGGCATATATACTATACAGTAGCTAGGTGTGCGCGAGTCCTAAGCCTCACTACTACTTTGAACCGCTACTCTGTCGATTAGCGCGACTTCATACATTTGCCCAATTATTTACCTTGTCTTTTAACTACAGATTGGTGCGTGGAAAATATAAGGCTATTACTCCATTACACTGACTAAATCAAAGCTTTCTTTTATGCAATGAAAATCTAAGGTTGAAAGAGGATCTATCTTCAACTTACAACTGGTGTTGAGTGAAAATCTTTGCAAAACATCCTAGCAGCAATAACAACAAACTTGTCTCAAACTCCTTAAATTGTTGTATATTTTGCAAATTATGACTGATGGCATGTAGGAAATGCCTTAAGAAATAACTAAGGAGATGTTTGGCCACATTAAGTGTATTGGTATTCTGACACGAAACATTTGTAACAATGCTTATTTTTAACAATGCTTATTGTTAGAAGTCTACCTGCATATACTCTACTGTGCAGGGCTTGCCTGCGCATAACCAAGCCGTAGTGATATCGACGGTAAATTTTTTTTTTTCATTGGTTGAGAAATTAAAATATGACCACAATTAATTAGTGAATGCCTTTAAAACTCATTATGTACTTCGTAAGCTCAAACTGTTCCCTCTAATAAGTATTTATTTTAGATTTTAAATGATGCATTCGCAGTATGTTTGTAAATGCTCCATGAAGGTTGTGAACAATCTCTGCACATAAAAACCACTCGTACATAATGCATGTGCAGATAGCGAACCATTTTACACAGTTAATTCGCATTGAGATCAGTCATTGATCAAATTCTAACTAGAAGAGAGTTAATTTTCGTAAACAGCGCTTAGCCATTTCCCCAACATAACTATACATCCAAACCTGAAGTTTTTATTTGACCCTAAATCTCGACAATTGCGAAATACGGCGGAAAACTTCAACAATGGAAGCAAATATATAATAGCGATGATTCAGTGATATCGTTCGTTCCAATAGCAAAGCTGTATGTACAAAGAATACACCTTTTTGCACACACTTTGAACACTAGTGACCCCAAATGACCTTTGACCTCCACAAAAACAATAAGCTTCTTGAACTTAACTTCTAACAACTACATACTAAATATGAGAGATTGGTCCGAGATCCCCCTTCCTGAAATATCGTGTTTACAAGGTTTTCACAATTTGACCCCTGGTGAACCCAGATGACATTTGACATCAGAAAACAATAGGCTCCTTCTTCTCAATGTGGGACTCCTACACACCAAATAAGAGCTTGGTCCAAGCTTCCCTTCTTGAGATATCATGTTTACAAGCAAAGCATCACACACACACATACAATGGGTGCACATGGATACAAAATGGTGTACTGTTTTGTGTTTGGTGGAGGTCAAAACTTGAAAATCTGTGTACCGTTCAAGTAATTTTTTTTTTTTAACCTGGCAGGGAGTCACTAACCCCACTGGCTTTTTGGTTTCAGATATTCTACAGCATTTGTGTACCCAGAACAGACAGAGCTTAATTCAAGTGCATGGCAACCTTCAACAGCGCCCTCACACTTCCTCAATCGGACCAGCGGATCAGCATCAAGATTGGAAATGACCAACAATGTGAAGGCCAAGAAAAGGTACCGTTGTATACTTGTGCTATGGTGCATGCATTTGTTATTGTGTTATTTTATATTAGTGATACATGGCTGTGTTATGATGTTATCACATTGTTACATTCATGGTTCCATGATATTGTTATGATATCATAATATGAGCTCAATGTTGAATACCTACCTACCTATGTGATTGTGTAATTAAAGATGTTAAAAACAATAATACATCATTGTTGCATGTTGGTTATGTTATCACATCTTGAGAATAAATCAGATTTGTAATTGTGCAATGAGGCCGTTTTTTACTGTTAATGAACACAATCATACATTTGTTCAATCTTGATATAATATTTTAATCTGCAGGTCAATGGTTGATTATTCTGGTGCTAATGCGATGTCTCTTCTCCAGACACCCATAGTGCAGAAGGTTAGTTATAACTGTAACACTGCAGGCCTGTATTGTAGGAAACATCTAAGTCCAAACGGTGGCTTGTACTTCAAATTAGGTTGTCCAAATGGTAATAGGGAATAAGAACAAATTCATCACCTGCCATGCAATATTGGGTGAAACCAACTGCAAATCTATAAAACCTTGGTAAAAGTGTATTATATTTGACAGATCATGGACCAGCAACAATAAAACTAAATTGCCTTTAATAGAGACCTCTACCTCTCCCAGGCAATGTCTTAAGCTTTGTACACCAACCGAGGAAAACCGTATTTGTACATACAAATTGTATATTGATGAAGTTCTAAGAGAAGAGAAGCATCATTCTATAAAATGTAGCACATATCAATGATAAATCAACAACAATTTTATAATATTTATGGCATGCAAGGGATGTTGAACATAAATAAGAGGAACATTTGAGATAAATAATGGTAGAAATATTGAGATGGTCAGTGCAACTTTCAAGATAGAAGTAAAAAATATCCAGATTAAAATGGAAATTGTGATATAAAACAGGTCGAACCTTTTGGACAAAAAGTTCAAATTCTGAAATGAAAAGTCAAAATCTGGATATAATGAAGGAAAATGTTGTGTAAAAGTAAGTGGGCCTGACGTTTCGATCCTAGCAGGATCTTCTTCAAAGGCTAAATGACAAGTAACAGTAACAGAAGGGACAAAAACACACAGAATACAGACAGGTTAATGAGCGTGGTGAACACAAAGAGATAGATGTAAGGGGATTAGTAGACAAGGGATGGAGAGAAGAAAGAAAGAAAATGTTGGAAAATGTTGGCAGTGAAAAGGGAAAGTTTGACATAAAAATCTGGAAATCGTGATGCATAATTTCCAGATTTTTTATTCAAATTCTTATGGGGGAAGTCCCAAATGTGACCAGCTCGCCCCACCCCCCCCCCATCCCACTTCTTAGTATCTCACTACATCTTCCCTTTGTATTGTGAAGTATAGGCTAAGTTGTTCCTGTTAAGTTTTCAAATCCAGAACAAAGTTGTGAGTAAACTGAATGCCTGTCTGTTCTCTTATTTGTGTACTGTTGGTGTACTGTTGTGTACTGGTGTACTGTTGGTGTACTGCAGTGTACTGTTGGTATACTCTTGTATATTGGTGTACTGTTGGTGTACTGTTGTATATTGGTGTACTGTTGGTGTACTATTGGTGTACTGTTGGTGTATGTGTACTGTTGTATATTGGTGTACTGTTGGTGTACTGTTGTGTACTTATTGGTGTTTCAGGCTATAATATAGTAGTCCTCATTCTCATTTCCCTTTGAGAGCATTATAGGCAAGGACCAAATGTAGTGTGTTTTTGATTGTCACAATAAACATGAATTGTTTTGCCCTTTCAAATCGGTAATCCACCATCATTATCAGCCTTGAGCGATTTGAAAAGTTACCTATGCCATCATTGTTATAAGCTGTAGGGTTTTATTTTTGGTCAGTTTTGTAACTGATTGTGGTATTTGTTTCACTTTTTATTTTCACACCATGTTTTGTGAATTGTGCTGAGATTGATGTTAATGATGGATGTTACTACAGAAAAATAAATTATGACATCACATAAGAACATGTTACCACCGATTGAATTGATATTAACCTCAAAGTGCCACCCTTACACGCTTACATTAGAACTAAGCTTGTACTGTAAGTACTCTAGATCCAATAAGTCATGATTTTAACTTCATTATTCTTTGGCAAGCAGATTTAATAGCTCTCAGTATACAAATCAGTTTGACCTTCAGATGAGTTTAAACATGTGGTTCAGTGCCCTCTGTACACCAAGATCAGATTTTGTAAGTACAATGCCAATTATGTGAGTGCGGAAGCTTGTGGTAAATTTTTACCTCTAAAAGATCTGTGTAAATCAGGATCTAACCTAAACAATTAAAACAAAGTTACAAAAGTAATGCAGATTTTTGACCACTGGTTGTGCTTCTATGAACTTGGCAACAATTTTGTTCTGTTTCTGTTTCTGTTTTAACCTGTTGCCTATACACATGCTTCACTAACAGTTATGCTTCACTTCACTTGAAAGAACAGCAAAAGTTTGTCATTCTTGCTTTAAAATATGTAAGATGCCATTCTGTTTATGTTTGGTATATGATTTATTATTAACTGTTACAGGTAGCTTTAACTGTGTTTCACAGTCCAGTGATCTTTCTAGTTGTCAGTATTCTGTTTCATTGGTCTTTGCTGAAACAAATAAAGTAGGGAATATTTAGAACAATTGTCTTGATATCCGCTATCCGGTTAAAGCAACCCTTCACCAGATTACCACTGGCATGGTTGTGTCATGTGCCTAGTCTAGATTAGGAGTTCAAGTGAGGTCAATGTTAACATGTAGCACAGCGTGGTAAAGCAGCACTGAGGGGCTGAGGGGTATTTCCGACTGCTAGTCTGCAGAGAGAATCTCTATTAGTTTGAAATTAATTCAGCCTTCATGCAGTAGGAGTTACAGCTTGTCTTTTTGTGTGGTAACTTACCTATGTCACAGCTGATCAAGGAGACCAATGTATCCACATTTACCTTCTCTCTCCCAACTACAGTTCATCATATAAAGTGGTTTTGTTCAATGTACTAAATGGTCAATGCAAATAAATCAAATACCTCCATACCCAATTAAACTGACATATAAATGTGTCATCTTCCAGTGTTCAATGCACAGTTAGAAGGCCTAGTGGCTTCTCAACTTTTCCAGGTCTCAGCATTTTTTGAAAGTATCACTGTGACAACATGTGTGCTGTATCCTATACATATAATTGCAAGTTACATTAAAAGTAAGTTTGAAACAGCTATACAATAGCTTTCAGTATGCTATAAGGTTTCAAGTAGAGCACATCAATTATTTTTCAGCGAACACCAAAGCGAGTTCAAGAAGAACGTGTTACAACAACCCCTCAGTCCATCTTGAGGGTCAGACAGGTGGTACGTAGGTCACCTAGTCCTGCCAAAGTAGCAGTCACAGACTCTCCCCTCCCTCCACTGGTACCTGGTAAGTCTGCTGTAGGAGATCAAGTAACATTCATGTCAGTGGTCACTCTTATAAAAATAGCTGTCGGTGATCACTCTTATAAAAGTAGCTGAACTCAATGAAACAGTCACTGCAATGAGTCATTCCTTCTGACTATTTGTCTACTAATCACACTCATTACTATATTTCCTCTTGTAGTGTCTCTCTTATCTGGATAGCTTGGCTTTGATATTGCTTTAATTTAACTACAGTGTCCAAACTTATATATATTGAATGATTACTTATTTCATCTCTGTCAGAAGAATTGAAGCATGTATGCTTTATGGCTGTAACTGTTATCAGACTAGATTTCATCTAAGAATTGAAGCATGTATGCTTTATGGCTATAACTGTTTCCAGACTAGATTTCATCTAAGAATTGAAGCATATATGCTTATGGCTATAACTGTTTCCAGACTAGATTTCATCTAAGAATTGAAGCATGTATGCTTTATGGCTATAACTGTTTCCAGACTAGATTTCATCTAAGAATTGAAGCATATATGCTTATGGCTATAACTGTTTCCAGACTAGATTTCATCTAAGAATTGAAGCATGTATGCTTTATGGCTATAACTATTTCCAGACTAGATTTCATCTAAGAATTGAAGCATATATGCTTATGGCTATAACTGTTTCCAGACTAGAGCATTTAATCTGTAGACTTGACATTACTTGCTTCTTATAAATCCTAGTTTGTGTTTTTACTTTCCCAGAGTTTTCCAGTGCAGACTTTACGTTGCCCACACCACCAAGAATCAGACGTCATCTGTCCTCTAGAGGTACATACACATCTTCCATTGCATGCTGTAATGATCACTGCCATATGTTAGGTCAAATAAATCATGCTCAATTGTTTTAGTTGTGTGTGTGTCTCGTTGAACAGCTTTTGAGTAGCATCTGCATACGTAATGATAGGATAGTTAAGATATCGTGTTGCAGTAATCAAATCTAATTTGAAAAGTAGAAAGACTATTCTGATTAATGTTTTCCTGTCTTTTGTTTTGGCTTTGACAGCTGATGATATCGAGCAGAAAGTCACCGCTCCCCCCACCCCTCAGAAACAACTAAGATTCACAGATGACACCAGGGGGGCTACACCTTCTCCTGACATCCTACAAATGTAAGTTAAAGATGACTTTATTTCAGCCCATTTAAACATTCTACATTGGTAATTAACTTATGTTTAAAGGTCATGTATGCTGATCATACAGCAGTCTTAACTTTACTGCTCTCTTAAATTGTTTGCACGTGCCATCGAAACTAGTGCAAAACTACAAAGATTGGTGAGAATAGTATAATAAAAATATAGGATTTAATTTGTGTGTTGTACTTCCACAGCAAATCCTTGTAATAATGTTTAGCACACCATGACTATTTACAATTGGAATTCTTTGAGATCAATACAAGTGAAAGTCATGCCTGACTATCCCAACCAGAACTGAAGTCCACCTACCCAGATGATAATCTGTTGGATATGGGATATTTAATATCAAGGATTTGGCTTTTATAATTGTTGATATGGTTTTATTTTGTTCACTTAAGGGAGGGTAGTTCCAGTGAACCATCTCCAGAGGAAGGAGAAAAGTCTTCAGAGAAGGGAGCATATCAAGAATTTAGCACCCCACCCTTAGGATCTCCATTAAGGGACGTAGAGAGTAGAGGGGAACCAAAGTTAATATTTGAAGATACGACGGAGGAGACCCAGAAACAGGAGAACATGGAAACTGACAAAACATTTGATATTGCAAGTTCTATTCCAGTTGTCAGGGGAACAGCAATACAGAGTCTGGAGCCAGTAGATGATGCCCAGAACAAAGGGGAGGATGGAGAATCAGAGATAAAAGAGACCAGTGACTTGGAAAATATGCAAGAGGAGGAATTCTATGATGTTGAAAACACTGAGGATCTGTTAGTGGAGCAGCACCCTCTAGATCAAGGGGAGCAACCGTCTGAAGAGGCAGTACCAGTGATGGAGCAATTAAAGGAACAGGTGATGGACCAATCAGAAGAGGTAGAAGAAGGTAAGACATCACCAGCCTCACTGGTTGAGCAAGACTTGCCTAAAGAAGTACCTCCAGCAGAGGAAGATGAAATCGCTAATTCTGAGAGGAATGATGAAATAAGTAAAGGTGGTGATATTAACTATGAAATGCCCTATCAGGAACTAGCACCCCCCTTGGCAGGTTCAGGTGATGTCACAGAGGATCCAGAGGAAAGCTTAAATGAAGATGAAGTTGCAATGGAAACAGATGAGAAAGAAGAAGATATCAAAGAGGATCAGAGACCAGAGGAGGAAGAAGAGAGTGAAATTACATTTAATTTTGCTCTAAGGAAGGAAGAACCTGCGGTATCAGCTGAACAAGAAACACAGAGGCAAGAAGAATTACAAGGTGAGTTTGACAGTTTGATCTCAATGTTTGGATTATTGTTAGAATTAAATGTACCATTAAACTTGCAGTTACCAGAATATCTTGTGTACACACATCAGAAAGACGATTCTATTCAAGTCATTACCGCAGTATTTACGCCCATTAGAAAATGCCCATACAAAAAGATATTATGTCAGTCCCAAATCAAAGAGTTAAATAAAGTGTTTGGCCTAGATCAATACACTCATCAAAAGTTACTGCACATGCCAAAACTAGAAGTAAAGTTGAAAGCAAGTTGTAAACCGGATCAGAAATAAAACCTTCAAATTTCAGATTAAGAGTAATCCCTTTTACATGGTAATTAGTAATACCTGCAGGAGAAAGGTAGTAATACCTGCAGGAGAAAGGTAAGTAGTAATACCTGCAGGGAAAGGTAATTAGTACTACCTAAAGGGAAAGGTAAATAGTACTAAATGCAGGGGAAAGGTAATTAGTAATACCTGCAGGGAAAGGTAATTAGTAATACCTGAAAGGGAAAGGTAAATAGTACTAAATGCAGGGGAAAGTTAATTAGTAATACCTGCAGGGAAAGGTAATTAGTACTACCTGAAAGGGAAAGGTAAATAGAACTAAATGCAGGGGAAAGGTAATTAGTAATACCTACAGGAGAAAGGTAGTTAGTACTACCTGCTGGAGAAAGGTAGTTAGTAGCACCTGCAGGAGAAAGGTAATTAGTAATTACCTGCAGGAGAAAGGTAGTTAGTAATTACCTGCAGGAGAAAGGTAGTATTACCAGCAGGAGAAAGGTAGTTAGTAGCACCTGCAGGAGAAAGGTAATTAGTAATTACCTGCAGGAGAAAGGTAGTTAGTAATACCTGCAGGAGAAAGGTAGTAATACCTGCAGGAGAAAGGTAATTAGTAATTACCTGCAGGAGAAAGGTA
>KN883057.1:19652-31194 GCA_000934455.1 Apostichopus parvimensis
ACTAAAGAGATCTAATCTCTCATTAAGACTTTCAACAGTTTTATCTAATTTTAACTTGTATTGATTAATGTATTTATTCAATATATCCCTTTATGTTTTACTTACGTCATGATTGGATGCTTCCACCAGGAGCTCTATGACTGACCTCTGTACAGACTCACTGGTGTCTCTGTTGATGGACAAACCATCTGAACACATCTCTGTAATAGTCTGGATGTCATCAGGCTATTGAAATAAATAAATAGTAATTATTTAATAGAATAATATTAATGTAAAATTGAGGCGTTAAGGAGACAATGAAATTTGGTGTTAATAGCGTAGATTAATTAAATGATTAAATCAGCAGATATTTGAAATACAGTTTAAAATTAGTTTGAATATGTATATTTGCCTCCCTTCATAGCGAAGCTCTCAAACTAGGTTGAATGGGGTAAAGAATATTTTTTTTTAAATATGTTAAAAGTAATGAATGCATCAAGAAAGGTAAGATTATATGACCTAATAATCTTAATTTATGTTGGAAAAAAAGAACGTACAAACATTTCCCACTGAGGAAAATAATAAATTTACTAATAAATGCATTTTGAAGAATCTCTTTAATACAAAGTACAATAACAGTCGAGTGATTATTCTAATTTAATCAGATTAAAGAAAAAATACAGCAAAACAAGGATTTGAAAAAACAGCAGGCATGATGACTTCACATGACTTTGATCGAGGTGGAATAATGAAATTCATCAGATCCAAATAAATGTATCTATAGGTAATAGCAAGATATTAAGGACTAGGAATGTGGAATATTGTTTTCTTTCCTGTAAGAATTATATCGTCTGCCACCAGAATATTCCACACCGGGAGACAATATCTGATTATAACTCTCAAGGATGCTGGATTTTTATGATTATGTTTTGAAAATTGATCGAACCCTCTACCCCTTCACTGTTAAGCATGTTACTAATAATAACAGTATCAGAGGGAAATGTGAAAGCAAATAACATTATTAATGATTACAATGTACTTAAAAAATACCAAATATTACAAACCTTCCTCCATTTACCAGTTGTTAGATGAAGCAATCTGGCTTCGTTGGATGATATAACTGTAAAAATAGATGAAATAAATAAAATCAATAAATTATCATATGAATCATTGGACATACTTTAAACAATACATAAGATTCAATATAAATTTGTTTCACATACTAATAATGTTAACAGTCAGAGGTAATGTACCTGTACTAGAGGGGTCGAATATCAGTAAACTGAACCATTGAAAGGATCTCTCTATTAATTAATTAGTAATAAAGTACTAGAAATTAACAGTCATAGTAATCCAACCAATAATTGTATTCCCTTTGTTATCTTATACTTCTGGCTTACTTCACGGTCATTATTTTATAGGGTAACAATAATATATGAAATAACTTTAACTCAAAACACTAAAATCTTTTAGATTTCATTTTAATATATATGGGGACCTGATATAAAACTGGCTTAAGTCAGCTCAAGGAACTCCAAAGGAAAACACATGTTTAAGAAGTCCCCCCCCCCCTTAAATCCTATCCCAATACAGCACTAGTCTGTTTGTTATCTGCAAGCACTACCTCTAGATCACCATTCTAGGTTCAATCTTGCAAACAAATATCTCATGATACAACCCCCCTCCCCACCCCCCACACACACCATCCTCATCAACACTTCCCTCTCATGTCTGAAATATGTAAAACGTTGCAATAAAAGCAATCTACTTGATCAATAATTCTGATGTAAAAATCGTACCTTTAATATTCCTTGATCTTGATTCTTCTGGTATGATGTCTGGCTTGATCGATGACGGCAGTTTACAGTTAAGAAGCCTTCAAAGGTAAAGAAAGCAGGGAAAGTACATATTTAATATTGATAAATTAAATGAATATGTGATGTCATCTTTTTAATAAAGTAACATAGAGGTCAATGAATTTGCCTTTTCCTTTATTTCAGTAAAAGAGCTGTTGACAAGTTATAAGTATCAACTATAGTTATGATTGCCAAACAACCCTTCCACCACCCCTCCTTACGCCCTTCAATAAACATTTGGTTATTTGATATTTTTAACTATTTCTATTTCTTAATAAAATTTGCATAGATCTTGCAAATATTCTTCATATTATAACAAATAAAAGTATTTGAAAATAAACAATAAAATTTGCATAACTCTTGCAAATATTCTTCATATTATAACAAATGTAAGTATTTGAAAATAAACAATAGTTTTTGTTTCCATACACTTGAAATTCTTCCCATCTTTCGTTTCAGTTTTTAAGTAATATTTTATCTTTTTAATTGTTTCTTGTAGTTTTATTTCGTTTATAAGTTTTAAGGTTATTTTTTGTTCCTATTATACTGAAATAGCATCCCCCCCCCCACCAACTCACATAGTTACATCCTAACGTGTGGAAAAGATGTGCTGTACACTACACCATACCATTACCTTATCCCCTTCTATATACCCCATACGCACACCCTCTGACTACCCCTCCCCCGCCCGTCATAACCACATATTATCAGCCAAAGCCTGTCATGATGTTGTTCCCTTACCGTAGTTTCTTGAATCTTGGTGACTTGATTCCATAGTTTATTAATCCGATCAATTCTTCCTCGCTAAGTGTGTTTCCCTTTCCTTTTGCATTGATGGATATCTTCTCTACTGATGATAGGCTCGATAAACTAAGACCGGACTCAAGTCTGATATCTTTACCGTTAAATCCACTGAAGGACCATTCTAGGTTCAGATGAGATATTGGAATCTGAAGAATAGGAAAGAAAGATAACAGTTAACTTATCTTATAGTTCATCCGTGATGGATAAACACACATGACGATTATCCAACGCATATGTAATAGAACACAACAATGCATAAAAAGCTATAAAATTAATCATTAATTTTGACACAGAATTATCTGTGATTTCTTATTTTTCGTTTTTCATAATATTAGAAACTTTAATTCATTGAAATTATTTAAAAAAAAAGGAAAAAACAAGAAGAGTGGTGACTTATTCAAACTTGCTTGCCAAACGTACCAATAAAACAAAAACCTGATATAATGATGATGTTATTAAAAGTAAAGTTCGTTAAGCTGACGAAATTCAGATAAAATTAAAAAGCAATATCATAAATATTTATATTTGGTCTGTGATATCATATTTAGCACATACATTAACTATTTCTGTTGTTTTCATAATCTATGTTATTGTTTTATTCCTGTCAGACAGTGCATTAATACATTCCTACAGCCACACTAGCGAAGACTCGACAACGTTCCTGCCGTGAGCGACCCACTACAAAGGAGTTTCCTTCCCGGGAGATACATCGCATCTCGATACGTGTGTTTATCGTATAGGCCTAGGCTATACCCTACTTGCAATCAGTTTTCGTAATAATAAAAATCATTTCCAATCATTGTAATTGCGCAAATTACAATATATTAATTACATGTCGTACATCTGTAAGACTTCCATTCACCAGCCCACCAACAAACCAGTATCGTGGGCAGATAGCCGGCCCGGTTTAAAATAACATAACCTAAGCCTACACAGTATGAACGAAGCCACCGTCATATCTTATTGCAATTTTAAACTCATTTGAGTTAAACTTTCCCTTTCAATTTCCCCCCAAATGTTGATACCGTTTACATGTAATCTTTTGATCTCTTACCTTTTACCTACTGTAAGCTTAGGCCTAGCGTAGATCCGTTTAGAAACATAAATCCTCACTGCTACCAACTTTACCTCATTTGTCTATTTAGGCCCACTTCCACAGTATATAAACTTATTTAGGATAAAGTTGGAAGCTAATATGATGAGACAATAACTAAATCAAAAGTAAAAAGGATATAATGGCTATATATATATATATATTGCTATATTCTAAGCTCTTACTTTTCCCGGTAAGAGAATCTTATACTAGCCGTAGCTAACGGTTAACGTCTAACGTTACATTACGAAGGCTAACAAGTTGATAATGAAACACTTGACATCGTGAATGAAACGCGGACACTGTCCGGTATCATGTGACGTGATTAAGACGTAGCCTAGGCCTACGCGTGGGAAATGTATTAGATTACAAACTTGTTCCTTTTTTTAATTTTCATTAAAAAGCTAACGCTATTTGTTATACCTACATATTTTCTTTTTACAACTAACGTTATGCTACCACGTCAAGCAATTGGCCTAGGGGGCCTAAGTATAACACCAATAATGATTAACGCTGTCAGTGCAAACGAGTAGAAATTTATGCTGGCAACTAATATATATGTAGCGGTTTTAAATTAAACATAAATGAAAATGGATTGATTAATTTGATGAGCTTGATACATGCTATTATTTTGTTCGGCTAGACGTTGTCTAACTAGAACATAAAAGGAAATTAACCAACGGCAACAGATGACCGGATGTCTATTTTGGAGTATAGGCCCTAAGCCCTAGGCTAGGCCTTACTTGTTCTTTGTGCGTTCAACAAGCTCATTTTTTGGATCTAATATCTGGTTTATCGTCTAACTGTTTCATGTAATTTCTACTCTGCTGACGTTTCTATTTTGTTTACTTCTTTAGGCTCCAATTTCAAGAAGAACAAACGTAACATAAGTAATAGTAGGCCTAGCCTAGGCTAAGACAGTCATTTCAGACAGACAAGGTTACATAAAGAAGTAATACCTTTGAAATTCATGCAACGACAAATCTTACAGAAAAGACAAAATCTCTAAAGCATGCCTAGGCTTATAATCGTTAAATAGGCCTATAATTACCGTAAGTCAATATAATAACAGCAGCAAACCATACGCGGTGTAAGTCCATTGGCAGTCATATAGTGTAATGACAAACATGTATGTGTACGTAAAGCTAGTAACGAACTGAATCTCCACACAGATTGTACGTAATTTTAACGTCACCCGCCCTGCGGGAATCTATACGTACGTCTACGTGCGCAGATGATCAACGTTCACTGTAAGGCTTTGTTTACATTTAAGAACAGGTGTTTTGTTGTTTGAGTGTACTGGTGAAAGGAAGCTTCCAAATATTTTAAATTGTTTGGCTTTTGCTATTCTTCTTCAAACGTTTCTTCTACTGTACCAAATTACATGAAACTTGTGTCAATTATTTAATAAGCCAATATTAGTTGGAAAAACCAAATACATGTCCTTTTTCATCCATAAATAAAGAAGGTAAATGGTACTTTCGTAAATATGCATATTTAAATTGGAATATATCGATGGGTTGTGCAGAATGGAGGGCGCACTTCCTAAACAAATGTTACAGGGATCAAGGGTGTTGGGTCAAGACTAGAGATATAGGAACGATTACTTTGATGATAGATTTATATTTCCTTTCAGTTTGCAGGGTTCAAACTCTTTTTCTAATAAATGCTATATGTTGAAAACGTTTGGAGATAAATGAACTCTCCCATCGTGTTTGTTGTATTGTCTACCATACATTATTGACAGTGTTATCACTTAGTTTAAAGCTAATATTTCTTAGGTAAATGATGACGTCACTTTGTCATATCAAGGTGTATATTATTTGTGTGTCTTGGGGAGTTAACTAGTTAAAACAGTTATACTGTGGGCTGAGGATAACGGGAAATCTGATTACAATTGTTTTAATCAATACTTACTCAGACACTGACACTTGGTGAATAAATAACATGTAATCATCTCGGTCAGATTAGTTGCCTTAGATGAAGTATAATATCCGTTGCTTGTAATGGACACGTGATACTGCAATGTACCGTTATAATAATGGTAACTTGAAGTAGCAATATTTCTAAGGCTGTGTTAAAATATAAGTGACTTACGTTGTGACTTGATGCAATTTCAAGGAGCAATATCGTAGACATCTGGAGTTGTTTAGAATCAGTTCTCCTTAGAA
The DNA here is from genome assembly GCA_000934455.1 of Apostichopus parvimensis. Classification (NCBI taxonomy): domain Eukaryota; kingdom Metazoa; phylum Echinodermata; class Holothuroidea; order Aspidochirotida; family Stichopodidae; genus Apostichopus; species Apostichopus parvimensis. The sequence continues at coordinate 25,556 of KN883057.1, forward strand.
ACACATCACTCGAACACAGAAGTCGTAAACTGTTTTGACCCTTAGTCTGGAAATGAAAATACAAGCGTCTTGAAATGAATAATATAGAACGAATTACAAGTTATAATATATTAATATTGCTTCTTCGAGTATCATCATTTCACATAATTTGAACCGCAGATGAAATATGTGAGGAGGTACTGATAATTCCTCATCCCGCCAATACTGTATGTTTCAAGAAACTGGAATGAAATTAATGCTTTGACTTTCGTCTTTTCCTAACACCATATAGACTCTGCTCCATGTTACAAATTTAATATTAAGCAAGGGGTGGTGGGTGGGGGGGGGGAGGTGGGCAAATGTTATGTCCGCTCTGTGTAGGAGTTCAAAGCGAGAGAGATACCCTTCCCTTGAGAAAACTTTTGTTTAGGGGGATGATATTCATACTGGTGCTACCACCAGTCACAGAACTTAATTAAAATTAACGATTGTATTTATATGACTCTTAATGGCACCACATATGCTCTATAACTTATGTTACGTATTGAAGTTTCAGAGCTGTAGGGGAGATATGGGCAGGGAAAGGGACAATTAATTATGTTAATAATTGTTGTGTGGTAGAGTCTGACGGGAGAGGTGTCAACTCTTCCTTTCAGAAATGATGTTTTGGATACATTGCTTAGATGCACAAATTTGCTGTTATTTTTTATCATTTTACAAGTTTGAATACGACTTCGTGTGCGTGTGGCATAACATACACTTGGAGAAGGTCGAGATACTTGTTCCCATTCTCTTAGTGGCTATAGACGTATGTATGTGATTAGCCAATGCCTGCGCCGCCCGGCACCTGCGGATTGCCCGACCACAACGCATTGCCCAACATTTGCGCTGCCCGAGACCTGTGCAGTACCCGAGACCCATGCAGTGCCCGACCCCTGCGCTGCGCGATTATCGGGCTGCTTCTGTCGTGGATGGTGCCCGCTCCTAGCGCGGCGATGTATTTTATATGAACAGTTTATTATATAGTGTAAAAACGAGTTGAGAATTACATGTCTATTAAACCTTGCACTTTCAATGTCTGCTGTCCTGTTTTGAGTATTGTTCTGTACCACGCCCCTCTTCTTACCTTCCCAGGCACTTCGGTTGGTTCCGGGACAGGGAGTTCCCCACACAAGGACGTTGGCAGCGTTACCCTATCTTAACTTACCACAGATCTGCATTCGTTAGATTCCAATTTTTATTGATTCCAGCCTTACCCCGGTTTAAGTATTTTGTTCACCTAATGTTACCAACAGAAGGAGAAAGGGGGACGTAACGGAGAACGCCTCAGTCTTGCTTTACCGCAGCCAACTGGAGGAGGGGAGGACTTGATTTGAGAAAATGGCCTATGACCCCTCTCTGGCGCCGGGACTGGTATCCAGCATCACATGTAATAAATGGTGTGATTTTTTAACGTGCCAATAATTTTCCCGTCCCCGTTATATGTACAAAAATATCCAAAGGGGAGGGAGCTTTTCGAATTATCATAATTCATAGAAAATATTGGTTATCATCCATAAAAAATCGTTTTTAATTATGCAGCTAGCATTGTTTAAATATTCTAGTGGGTAGCAAAGCTTCCGATTTTGACAAGCGTGCGATTGATGAAACCGTACGCATGTGTACACGTCTTCAATGTGGTTACTTTATATGTCAGTTACGGCATTTTATGTTTCTGTGTCTTTCCAACATACATGGTTTTTGTAATCGAAATCAAATTCATTTAGTATATTATTTTGTATGTTTTATTTTGGCTATTTCCATGACAATCATATACTTCACTGGCCCGTGAATTCCGCACAACTTACAATGTGCTATTGTACCGTCTGACAAGGTGGATGTTAATTGGATGATCTGTCATGGATTTATCAGGGTTTAAATATTTCTCGCTAAACTAATGAAAAACGTACTCTACGGACAGTGTTGCACTCAAGAGAGTGATAAACGACTTACTTCAAGTGTTGTGGCTTCCTTGGAGTTCCACACCCATTTACCTCTGGAAGAATCTAAATGGAAACCATGTTCAGTCGGTGTCCATGAAACTGGAAAGAAGAGTTATGTAACGATTTTGTTTATAGATCAAGCACGTTAACAAACAAAAATGGTATACATAAATACAAGGTAAATGTATTATCGAATATTGATATTTTTCGTTGACTTTTACAATATAATGATATAACCCGTTTGAGTATTCCACAAAGGATCACAAATTGCTTTTGATGAGCAACTCATTGAGTTGTTTCTATGTTCTCACCTTGAATGTTACGTAACTTCGTAATAGGAGAAAGAGAACCGACGAGAAGAGACAGAGGTAACAAACAATCAATGAATCTGTAAAATAAAACGTGATTTGTGGGTGGTGAATGCGTTATATGGTTGAGTTGTTTTCATGTTATCCACCATTTATAAAGTATATATAGTGTAAAGTTAGTGATGCATCCGTAATTAAGTATTATCGCTTTCCGAGATTCTCTGTATAAGTATTTATTGAGTGTACTCGCCTGTTCTCAGAGAGAACGAATCAGTTTTTGCTTTAATGTCTCATTCTGGTGTTCACACTACACAATAGTAAAATACTACACATAAAGTACAATCCCTTTAACTTTTTACTAAACAACAACAACCCTATCTCGTTACAGTATGTATACATCAATCATCCAGCTAAAAGTTGTATTCATGGACACAGTTTCACAGTTTGCTGGTTGGTCATTTATCGTTCATTAAGTTAACGTAAATATAAACATAACAGTAAGTGGTATACAATTACTTACGACAATTTCCGTAGCCGTTGGCATCGTTGCGCAAACGACATTAATCCTATGACTTGGTCCTGAGTAAATTCTTTTCCATTGTTCGTTTTTATATGTAGTTCCTCTAAGGTGGACGATACAGGCACAAGTTTTCCATTTTCCAGGGTTATGTTATGTTGGTCCGCCGAGCTAAATGATTTTAGTCCGAGAATGGTAAACTTGATATAAGGAAAACACAGTTTTGAAATTATTAGACAGTCGTGCGCAGTCAAGAGCAGTATTTGTTGATATCGACGACTGTGAATTCATAGAGTTACAAAAACAAAGCACATTTTTATCTACATTTTTACAGACAAGATGTTTTATGCAAGCTAAATTAATGATGTACCAAATTACAAAACTTTAAACCGACGGAAAATATGGAAACAGTTACTGTGGGAGATATTGATTTCGATGATATGAAAGGATATGGGATCAAGCCTGTGATTCTGTTGTTCGGAGTCATATAATCACTACCAATCGTTATTATTAATTTAATGTAACCCAATTACAAACACTTCTCGTTACATCAGTACTGAAAAAAAAAATCAAATTAGAAATAGTAGCATAAGTTTTCGAAGTATGGACTAAGTCTAGCACAAGCAGCTTAATGTTTTAAATATTGATATTCTACATAAGCTTTAAAGCATTTGTATCAAGCTAAACATTTCAATTTACTCACGTCAGAAGTGAAAGATTCCTTTGAACCGAGGTCCAGTTTTCCAAAGTTAAGATCTGTTGGAAATACGTAATCCCAAAGTTGACAGCAGATTGAAATAAATGATAAGAAAGTGTTTAAGTTTCTGTTAGCATAAAGTATTAAACTCTTGATGGTTTATCGGTTACTTCATCAACTCATATTGTCATATTAGTTCATTGTTATGTATGTTTCAAGTGTATCGTTAGATTGATGGTACGGCAATTATACATCGTATACATTTCGAACGTTGAAGGTGATGTTTAATAGGCATATGTTTCATATTGTACATGAAATGATCTTCAGAAGCATTAAAACTAACCTTCTGGCTGCTGCATAGACCGATCATCACCTGTACACCGTTTTCCTGTATGAAACTCGAACATTGTTTGCACCTTTTTCTGTATCCCATGGAGATTACGTACTTTCAAAGCATACAGAAGAGTCGTGATATCTGTCTCTGTTATTTGCCCTCTCTCCTCCATATAGCGAACCATAAAGTGATTACGACTGATTTCATTTTGCAGCAAATCGATTTGGGCCGGCGGGTATCCAAAGAAGGTTGCAAGTTGCAAAATACTGTCCTTAGTTAGGATATCACCTAATTCAGCTTTAAAACTACCAAAACCTGTTAAAATAGTAAACAATAACACGGATAATTCACTAGCAATACATTCCGGATCAGGCGTAAGGGGCTTTACTACCACTTCATTAACAATATATTTCAGACTTAGTAAATTTAAGTATAATATTTGATAACTCACAAACCATGTCGTACGGAACCGATTAAGAGAATGGTATCAATAAAACATGCGTTCTATGTAGACCAAAAGAAGAAATCGACATAATAACAGTTCAGATATGCACAGATTGTATAACGGTCTCGGAAACCCATGGAATATATAGTCCAAATGTTAGTGAATATCTTATGCAAAGAGGTGGCGTTTGAACGCATATCAGTAAAGCCGAAGACAACTCACGCCCCCCCCCCAGAAAAAAGAGAGAGAGATAAGAGTCAAGTTATGACCCATCGATGCATTTAAAAGTGACATAGACTAATTTTTCATATTATAAACTTAATTGATGTTATTTGCTGATGTGTAATTTCTAATTGCTATTCATTATAGTGACCATCGTACCTGTCGAATCCTTCTTCTTTTCTGTTTCTACCACATGCTTGAAATTGGTAGCCATCGTACCTTTGGAATAATTGGAATAACGTAGCGTTTATATTTACTGTAAAATTTTAAATATAGCTATCATAGTTGCATATCATTTTCAACTGATGTGCTACTTCAACTGATGAGTCTCTAATTCCAACTGGATGGGTTTTGAAGCCAGAAAATTCCGACTGCTGCCTTGTATACACCCTCCCCCCCCCCCCACTCCTTCCCTCCTGCGCTACTCGCCAACGATACGGTCAGTCATTCAGACATTCCATCTTTCGCGACTGCACTTTGTTTCGAACTTTTTTTCGATACATTTGTAAGATTTTATTGTCTGAAAATATAAAATACGAACCAATTTTGGCAAAGATTCAAAAGTTCGGTGAGACGTACCAATTAACGTACTGTAACGGTTACAACTCTCATTGAGTGCTTAAATTGTTTACCATAGAGACAATATATATATATACCAGCGACATAGCCAGGTATTTACACGGGGGGAGGACATTTTTCAATTGATATGGGGGAGGGGGTGTCCCCCTCCCCTTTGAGAAATTTTTGAACAATTGAAGGTCCTTAGATGCAATCTGGTGCAATGTTTTGCCAGTTTCATCATCATATGATATTATATCATCAGCATATTTAATTTCCGGTTTTAATTTTCTATTACATGTTCGTTTACACATTATATCAGAAAGACAAACATAGTGCTCTTTTACAATTTTTCCAGCAGGATGATTCTTTTTTATTGTCCAATGTCTAGACTTTAATACATTTGACGAACTTAACTGATTGACAAAAATAAACTTTCATATTTAGCAGTGTAATACTTATTTATAGGAAGCGCGTATCACGAACGATTGCTAGCTTAGCTTTATATATTATGCTGTTCGTGCAACAACTTATATGACGAATTATAAAGGATGACTGGGGGTGACTCTCCATCAAGTGCGGTTAGGTAGGCTATAT